>CAUZXS010002988.1:52500-85000 GCA_963585895.1 Sepioteuthis lessoniana | reverse complement strand
TTGTTAAGCTTTGGAAAGATGGAGAAAGTTATAGAAATATCTCAAGCAATCTGAATATTCCTTTTACTTCGATAGGTTAGTTCATTGCAAGGTTTAAAAGACGTAACACAGTTGAAAACGAAAAAAGAACACTTGCTCCAAGGAAGATTTCTCCTAGATTATCAAGAAAATTAGGATGCCTGATTAACCAAAATCCAATGGTTACGCGTGAAGAGTTGCAGGAAGATTTGCGTTCATCAGGATGTAGTGTCATCAAACGAACAATAAGTAATGAAATGCAGAGGAATGGTGTAAAATCACGGAGACCAGAGAAAACTACTCTCCTATTCAAACGACATAGAGATACAAGGCTGAAATTCGTAAGATAGCATAAGGAAAAGGAAAATTCGTTTTGGCAAAGAGTATTATGGACAGATGAAACTAAAATCGAGTTGTTTGGTCATAATTATCGAAATGATGTGTGGAGGAAAGATGGCGAAGTCTATTCGCTAAAGAACATGGTATCAACTGTCAAATTTGGCGGTGATAGTATAATAATTTGGGGATGTTTTTCAGCAAACGGTGTGGGCAAAATATCAGTAATAGACAGTAAAATGAATGCCCAAAAGTATAAACAGACCTGGCAAGAAAATTTGAGGTCTTCTGTTTAGAGTCTTGAGCTACTTTCTGATTACATTTTCCAGCAGGATAATGATCCCAAGCATACAGGTAAATCTACGAAGAAATGGTTGTCTGAAAATAATGTTAATGTTTTGCAATGGCCAAGTCAGTCCCCGGATTTGAATCCAATTGGAAACTTGTGACGATTTTTGAAAATTCAAATCGGAAAAAGAGCACCAGCAAACATCAATAATCTGAAGACAATATGCCAGGAAGAATGGTACAAAATACCTACTAGTAATCGCAAGAAATTAATTGAGAACTACAGGAAGAGATTAATGGCTGTTGTAGTGAATATATATATATATATATATATATATATATATATATATATATATTGGGTAAAAATGCCCATATTTTTACGTAAATGTATTTTTTGTAAACATTGAAATAATTTCTGTCTTTCCTCACTAGATTTCTAAATAATTATATACACCTCAATATGTGTTCGTATATATATATATATATATATTGGTGAGTGTGTATGTGTGTATATATGTATATATATATATGTGTACATATATACATATATATATAAGTGTGTGTGTGTATATATGTGTGTGTATATGTGTGTAAATATACATAAATGAATCTGCATATATATGTACGTGTGTGTATATATATAAATGTATATGTGTGCGTGCATATATATATATACACATATATAAATGTGTATATATATATATGCGCGCGTGTGTGTGTGTGTGTGTGTGTGTGTGTGTGTGTGTGTGCGCGCGCGCGCGCGCGTGTTTTGATAACAGAGCCAGACGAACGATCGTCGGACATTTGGTCGAAGGACATTTCATCGACGGACATTTAACCGAACCGATATTTACCCGAAGTAATATCCGTCCACCAAGCCATTTTCTCGAATAGACTTCTTTTTTGTTTAATTTTTCAGAAAATGCTTCACATTTATTATCAAACCTATTTACTTGTTTGAACTTCGTTCCAACATTCCAAGCCAAATAATTGCTAATACAGTCAACAGTCAGGACATTACAACTAAGTGGGTCTTTTTAAACTAACAAACACTAAATAAAACTAAGTGACTTAAAATAAACTATAAATTTAAAAAAAAAAGATGAAAATAAAAATATTAATGCAAACAAATTGATATGATAACAAATATAAAAATTATGTAGTGAAAATTTAAAACATTAGTCAATGTATATGGAGTGAAAATGAATTCATTTCTGAAAGGGACGAATTAAAAAGAACAATGAAATTGCCTGTTCTTTCCAACTAAATGTCTGAAATCCAGATATAAGTTCGATCAAATGTCCATCGGTCAAATGTCCGAGAACCGTAGATAGATAGATAGATAGAATGCATGAGTTCAGACAAAAACAATTAAATGTATTGATATGTGTATGAATATAAACTTCAATCCTTTCTTTCTTTCTTTCTTTCACTTCTCTCTCACTCTCTATTTATCCTTCAGTCTCTTTTTTTCTTTCTCACTTTGCCGGTCTGTTTGCCTGTCTGTCTGTATGTCTGTGTGTCTCTCTCTCCAAATATATGTATTTATATATTTGTATGCGTGCGTGTGTGTCCCTCGACATGAACACACAAACATTACTCACACACACACATACACACACATACACAGATATATATATATATATATATATATATATATATATATATATATATATATATATATGTATATATATATATATTGGTGGAGAGAGAGACAGAGACAGAGACAGACAGCTAAAGAGAGAGACAGAGAATTTAACAAATGGCAACACAGAAAAAGGCAAAGCCTAAAATTGCCGAGTAATGTCTATGCGACAGGTGTTTGTATTTGAAACACAAATTGACACCCTTCTCTCCCTTCCATCATTTTATTGCCACTACCACCACCACAACACCTCCTCCTCCTCCTTCTCTCCCTCCTAATTACTACTACTACTACTACTACTAGACACGGCCACTTGTGCAAAACAGATTCATACTCCTATGTAAACATAGTCAGGTATTCACAGAGACACGCAGAAAGTAAAAACACCTGTCGCAAGTTGTTTTTATTTACCTGCACTCTATTGGCTGACTGCTTCTCTCGTAAAGTCTCGCTCTTCCATTAATAACTTCACACTATGTCACACACACACACACACACTCACGCACAAACACACACAGAGATGCACCTGCACATACACATAACAGAATGTTGGATTCACTTTTAGAACAACAGATATATATGTATTTTTTCTGTGTGTCTGTGACTTCTATAAACCACATACACTACCAACATAAGCACGTGATAAGTAGTTTCACAGGACACACACACATATATGTGTGTGTGTGTGCTTGCGCGTGTGTCTATGTGTGTGTGCTATGAGAATAAAAACTAAAAACTAAAAAGTGCTCAATACTCTTTTGGTAGAGCAATATACAATAAATATAAAATGTTCACACCGACACCCACAACTCAAATGAGGTGCACCTATTGTGACCGTTAGCATTGTAAGAAATGGAATTGATGATCCGAGTTCAAATCCTAGAAGCGGCTGTTTGCGTTTTACTTTGCCTTTGATCAAAGTCAAGAATCCATCTGCTTTGTCCTCCTTAGTTATGAATAAATATTAGGGCAGACTGGCTTCTTAACACTTTTGGTAAAAAGAAAAAAAAAACAATCTTTGATAAGAACTATAAATTCAAAACTAACTGTACTTCACTTAAAAATTGACCTTGTATCGCATGCAACTCGTGACGAAAGGATTGGATGAATACATACTAGTGGAGTTTCGGGTATTCGAACTTAGAGTAGGTGAACAACAAAAGAAAAAAAAATTCCGTCAGGAAAATGATTGGGATCAAGTCATTCCATTCGTTTTGTGTAGAAGGTGCGAAATTTAACTTTTAATATTAAATGCATATTGCTCTACCTTCCGAGTAATTGAGAACAACTGGTTGTATGTAGTACCCCAACCCCTCCACTATGAGCAAATGCAACACATGAACAATATTTAAGCGGAGTTCAACTGGTTTAAATTCAAAGTTTCCTTCTCCAAGGCCAGTTGCCTTACGAAAGCTAAAGAGCCCAGCCTGCTTTTTTATTTACCTGGGGGAAGAATGTTTGGATTCATATCTTTTTCAATGGTATTAGCGCTATGTGAAATGCAAACAGCCTCGTCAAGGAATTTGAACTCCTGTCGCCGCGTCCATTTTATACGACGATAACCGTTACGCTACAAGCACTACTAACTCCAAATATGCATCATATAGCTTGATTCTTGACAGAGAAACACCCGTGGGCGTTTCGTGTGGTGTAACAGTTAGCAAGCTAGACCAGCAAACCTACACAAGAGAGTTCGAGTCTCATTGGATGCCCCATTCCGACGGCCTTGTGCCATATCAAAGCAAAAAGTTTAACAAATTACAATTCGTGCGCGAGTGAATTTCTCGTCAAACTGTAGACCGCATAACTAGTAGTACTGTTTAGAAATAGTAAAGCTGTTACTTCCACTGTTAACCTTTACACGAGTTCACCATATCTGTTTTGAACAAAATAAAAGACTGTGTTTATGGGAATAAAAGATGAAAGAAAGAAAACGTATTCATTTTTTTAAGCACTAAGATGGATGAATAAAGGTAAGTATTCGACGTTGAATGAAAAGGGAAAAAACTAGTCCCACTTTTTATTTTTTTTATTTTGTATTCTATATTTTAATCAAGTTGGGCCAGCTGTCAACATGACAGCACGTGGCTTCGGGATTGGAGGAGGAAGTGGAATCAGAGGGAGGAGTAAAATAATGACAGACGTCCCACGGGTCCTTTGGTTGCTCCAACCTCATCTCTTTAAACGAGGCGACAGTCTCTAGGTAACACCCACAATCTTCGAAAAAAAAAAAAAAAACTGGTTAAGAGGAGGTCACGAACAAGATACGATAACAACCCTGGCCGGTTATCGTAAAGAAATTGTTTATCTCGCAGGTTATTCTTAGTAAGTTCTACCCCCATACAGTGTATATATATATATATATATATATATATGAAAGACACCACGGAAATAAACTTTCTATATATACAAGTACAGGGAGCGCTATAACACAGTTGAATAGAACAAGTTTTCTGCTTCAAAATATTATTTTCCAACATAATCAGTACCACTTCATTTCCGTTTTCACCACAGGATCGTGTGTGTGTGTGTGTGTATGTGTGTGTGTGTGTGTGTGTGTGTGTGTGTGTGTATGTGTGTGTGTGTGCGTGATCAAGTAACGAGAGTGTCTTACCAGATTACGAAACTATCCAAATTACTAACATCAATGGAAGTCTTTAACTTTAGGGTTTAGTGAAACATTGCGAGTAAAAGTGAATATAACCCTACGTGCCAAAATATATTAACCCAGTGACCCCTGAACTCCTGGGCCTAAATTTACTCTCAGTCGTTTGAGCTTGATTTTCGCATTGTTAGTATAGTATGCGAATGTATGTGGGGTGAGGAGAATAAAAAAAAAAAGGGTACCCCGGTATACCCGATGTAATATGCAGTAACGGTTAAGTTGAGCAAATATCAAATCACACAACTCAAGTGCCGGCTAAAAACCGGGTGTTGGTGAGATTGCTTCGAATAGTAGCTTTGTGAGTTCGATTCTCAGTGTTCATTCAATTTACTCGTGTTATCATACATACAGGGCAAATCTGGGAAGAGACAAAGAGAGTAATGATTGACCAACAACAAATGTTAAGAATATAATCAAAAAGAGTTGGGTTGCTTGGATTTTATGACATATCAACCTTTGTAGGTTATTTAATGTCAAATCCGTTTTATGCAAATAGTCAGTTCTATTTCAAGCAATTCAGTTTAACATAAGTACACAGTTTAATCATCAAAAACATTTCTTTTTCAAGCTATTCAGTTTATTCAAACAGTTGTAATTCTAACAATTCAGTTTAGTATACGTATAGTTTTTGTCCACACACAGTTAAATGTCCGACAGTTCTACTTCAAACAATTCAGTTTAGCTTACAAAAACAATTTTATTTCAGATAATTCAATTTGGTATAAGTACGCAGTTTAGTCCTATTTGACCATAGATAGGACCTTATCAGTTGCCACGACTCCGGGCCAGAGTGGACCTGGGAGTAATGGCAATGAAGAGGTACTCTGCATTCCCCAAAGCTTCAGCATTATTGGTACCTCACCATCAGATTTTTTAGAGTCATATCCAGGACACTCGTTGGGGAGGGTCTTACCCCTCTGCAGAGATGCAGTTGTTATATTCTACAGCCCCCACCAGCTGACTGGGCAATATAATCAAAAAAGGTAATACTACGGGTTTGTTTTTTTGGTTGTGGTTGTACTTGTAAGGATAGTATTTAAAGTTTGGTGCTCAGTATAGCATGGGAAATACGGGCTTGAAATAATTGCAGATAGACACGCAGTATTTGAAGATAGGATAAGTTTGATGCCTAGGATTTGGGCTTTGCAAAGGAAGTACGGACTACGAGGAATTGCTGGTGGACACACAGAATTTGAAGGTGGGATAAATTTGGTGCACAAAACTTCAGCTTAACATAGAAAGTTCGGACTTGAAGTAATCGCAGATGGACATATTGTATTTGACCGAGGGAAAAGTTTGGTGCTCAAGATTTTGGCTTTGCATGGGAAGTGTAGACTAGAAGGAATTTCAGATGGACACACAGTAGTTGAAGAAAGGATAAGTTTGATGCTCAGGACCTCGGCTTAACATGCAGAGCACGAACTGGAAGTAGATGCAAATGGAAGGATAGTTGTTGAAGAAAGATCAGGTTTCATTATTACTCCATAAATTTGCAGGACTTGAATTCTTTTCTGGGGCCTCCTGCAGATAAAAGATAGTATATAATAACCACTGTGTTATTGATATCCGGAACTGTTGTGATGGATAATGACATAGGTTCTCTTCTGTTGCATGTGGGAACAAATGGCCTTGTGTGTCTCTTAACAGCATCTATTTGTTGATAAAAGAAAATCATCATCATCATCATCATGTTACGCTGCTAGCACATATTTCCCTGATCCTCTCTTGCCACCCGTCACCCATCGCTCCCGACAGGTCCTCCTGGCTACATCCCGTATTGATACGACCGTTGCTCGGAAAAACTGCGTTTTATTTTATCGGTCAGGTCTAACTTCCATATGACCTATAGCCTATCGATAGCTGTCTATGCCTTTGCTAGTCGCGTGTTGATATTATTCTCGGTTGATGAGACTCTGCTTCCGAGGTAGGGGAACTTGTCAACTAGTTTTAGAGGACCACCATTTAGTGTGGAGATGTCTCTTTGATTAAAGCACATGTATCTGTTTTGTCCGCGTTCATATGGAGGCCTATGCCACTTGCTACCTATTTCAGACTATGTAGTAGGGATTCGGCTTGGGCAGGTGTATTTGCCATAAGCGCAATGTCATCAGCGTTGTCCGCGTCCGTAATAGTTTGTGCGGAGTATCTTCTGCTTCTTTCCTTTGCCAGCGTAAAGCCGTTTTTTTTTCATTAAATCAACAGACGTTCTAAGCAAGTATTCTAGGCAGATGATTAACAGGTATGGGGCTAATGTGTCTCCTTGCAGCACACCTTCTACAATGTCGAAGTAGTCTGTGTTTCCATCCGGAGAGCGGAATTTTACTTTCGTGTTTTTATATAGCATCATTTTGGCTGTGACGGTTTCTTTGGGTCGGCTGTAGGCGAGAAGTATTTGCTCCATCTTCGTTCTGTGTATGGAGTCAAATGCCTTGGAAAAGTCTACAAATAATAGTGTTTCTTCGATGTTTTTGCACGAACACATAGAATTCGACGGATCGTCAAAATTTGTGATGTCATGGATTGATTTCTCTGAAAGCCATTTTGATTCTTCTTAAGAACTTTATCAATTTTTGGTTCCATGTGGTTGAGTAGCAAAGCATTGTAGATCTTGACCGCTATGGAAATAAAGGTTATACTTCGGTCGTTCTTGTCTATTCCGAGATCACCTTTATTGGGGAAACGGAGGATGCATCCCTTTGTCCATTTGTCTATTGTGTTCTGGTTATATACGGCGTTGCAGTATCGGAGCAGTATGTCGTCGAATTTTCTTATCTTCCATACTTCTGGGGGTATTTCATCAAGCCTTGACAATGCCCTATTACACAACCGCATAGAACCCAAAATTGACAGCATACTTCGGAAGAACCAAAATGGCTTCCGGAGAAATAGATCCCCGACATCACAAATTTTGACTATCCGAAGAATTCTTGAAGGTGTACGTGCAAAAAACCTACTTGCAACAATGTTATATGTCAACTTTACTAAGGACTTTGACTCCATTCACAGAGGAAAGATGGAGTAAATTCTTCTCGCCTACGGCCTACCAAAAGAAATCGTCGCAGACATAATGATGCTCTATAGAAACACCAAATTAAAAGTCCATTCTCTGGATGAAGACACAGACTACTTTGACATTGTAGCAGGTGTGCTGCAATAAGCATACCTACACCCGCTATCGCAGATGTAACAAAGTTTTTCCATATAGATCTCGAGACAAACGTCCATCCATTGCTGATGTCGTGGTATTTTATATCTTTGCGATGAAGGTATGTGTTCTTATATGCGTATTATGTCTATGATATGATCTGCTGCAGAAGCTGTCAGCTTCAGTAGTGGGCCTATTCTATAAAAAGTTCTAACGTTGAATGTCACTATTTGTACTGTACTTTTAAGTTTAAGTAATTTTATTTTATCTTAAACTCTGTAGCTGATTTTTTGAACATTGAAGTCAGAGCTCCAACTTCAACTGGACGAACCCCTTATTTACTCGCGTGAAGGGTGATGCGGTTTGGACATGTGGTTTGAGTAGGAGTCATGATTATCTTTCGATGGCTGTGCTTTATTCCCATCTATAGACGCCATGAGTAGCCGTTGTTCTCCGAACGAACTTGTTGAACCTGGCCGTTGACCCGTATGGTTCGTCCACCCTGCACTTGGTTAGGCGCACCGTTGACCCGTCTTTGGGTTCGTCCGCCTTTACGTCCATCACGCTGCTTTCCATGGCTTCCGATGTATATCTTGTGAAAAAAACAAACAAACAAAAAACAAACCCTTTTCCTTCCTTTACTTCTTGTCCCCCGCCCCCGCCCCCGTACATATACTAAGTTTTAACTTAGTATAAGTTCACAGTTGCATTTTTGTTAAATTCATCGGACAGTCCTTATTTAAAGTTTATCGCGATCTTAAAGGCATTCTATCTTTACACAAACTTGGGTTTTCAAACACTCTGTAATATTTCCAAAAGTATTAAAATATTTTAGTTGTTTTTTCCATAGTTCAGCTGTAAACAAGGATTCAGATTAAGAGTCTTTTTCATTTAAATCACAGATAATATTCAACAAAGATGTTACTTTTATACACACAATAAAATCTAAAACATGAGTTTAAATAACAATTTAGAAAAAAGACTAAAGTTAACTGACCCAGTTGTTAAATTAAAAAAAATAAATAAATTGAAAACTCTAGAAGAACATGTGAATATCTCAATAAAAAGACCGAAGATTTAAAAAACTTTCTCATTCCACTTTTAAAGTATAAGACTCGCTTTGCTGTAAGAAACAAAAAAAAAAAAAAATCTTTAGCCGCTAAAAGCAAATGCGTTGATATATTGCACTGGTGTGGAGGATATATCGTAGGTTCTCTTCTGTTGCACATGGAAATGGAGAATACGGCCTTGCATGTCCCTTCACTGCATTTAATCTGAGATAACAGCGACCATTCGATATATTGCACTGGTGTGGTGGCTATTTACATAGGTTCAATTATGCTGCATACGGGAACGGAAGATGTGGCTTTCTGTGTCACTTCCTTGCACTTATTCTTATATAACAGCGAACGGGTCGATATATTCAACGGTACTCTTCTATTGTATGTGGGAATAGAGGATATGGCCCTGTGGGTCCCTTCACTGCATCTACTTGTACATAAAAACGACTGGGTCGATATATTGCACTGGGGTGGTAGATGGTAACGTAGGTTATCTTGTATTGCATGTGTGAATGGAGGATATTGTCTCGTGTGTCCCTTCACTAGATCTACTTGTATATCTAGAGGAATAGGTCAACATATTTCACCGGCGTGTAAGGTTCTAATCTGTTGCATGTGAGAACGCAAGATATGGCCTTGTGTATCACTTTACTGCATCTATTTATACTTAACATCGACTGGGTCAATATATTTCACTAGTGTGTTAAATGATGACGTATGTTCTCTTCTGTTTCATGTGGGAACGGAGGATATGGCCCTGTGTGTCATTTCATAGCATCTACTTGTATATAAGAGTGAATGGGTCGATATAATGTTCGGGTGTTTTAGGATGATGACGTTGGTTTTCTTGTGTTTGTATGTGGCAATAGAATATATCTTGTGTGTCTCTTCGTTAGATCTACTAGTATATAGCGGTCAATGGGTCGATTGCATTGCATTGTGTGGTTTATGATGACGTAGGTTCTCTTGTGTTGCATGAGGGAACGGAGGATATAGCGTTGTGTGTCCCTTCACTGCATCTGGTAGATAACAGCGGATGACTCGACATATCACTGGTAGGTGGATCCTTTTGTAGTTTTTATTCTGTTAGACGAGGGAACTTGGGATATGACCCTGTGTCTCCCTTCATTGCATCTATTTTTAGATAACAGTGAATGTTACGATATATATTGCACAGATGACGATGTCTTTCGGTCAGGGGCTCTATGCTCGATAACATAAAATGGCTCTGTTGAACAATTGGACTCGTATATTTGTAGATACTAGCCGGTTGGTCGATATATAGCCCTGCTGTGGTGGATAACGTTTTGGGGTGTCTTACACTTCACGCGGAAAGGGAGGATTTGTCTCTGAGTGTCCGTTCAATGCATTTATTTGAGTATAACTGACGTGGGCTTTATTTGCATCTCTTTTGTGGTGGATAACACCGAAATGTGTCTTGCATTGCACATGAGAAGGGAGGATATAGCCGTGAGCTCAGCAGCAGGTTGGTGCCACAGATGTCTTCCAAGCTGTGCGGATTTCCGGTCGATAAGCTTACTTGTGCAGTCATGACTTTTGTGGAGCTCTATCTGAGAAGAAGCCATGAAATTGATTAAAGCCCTTTCCAGGAATTGCAGGCCGCTACAATAAGTGGTTGTTAGTTACTTGATGCCCTTCGCTGACTACTGCTAAAAAGAAAGAAACATCTCCTTGCTAGGTCAATGGCCTAGCGTGTGTCGCCACCAGAGCTCAGATGCGTGCGCCTAGGCAGACTGACAAGGGCAAAGAGAGGGAATTGTGGATTCTAGTACATATATATATATATATATATATATATATATATATATGTACGCATGTACGTACCTCAAAGGTCTCGCTTGTGTTGCTTTCCAATTAGACACCGTGACAAAGAATTTAGCCGGTGTTCATTATGGACATGTACCGTCCAATTTTTTGTTCTCTGGCGAAAAGTCATAAATCATGATGAAAATTCGACATCGAGTATAACACCCGATTTCTTGTTTTGTTTGTTTAATGGCTTATCAACCTTCACGGGTCATTAAATACCAAAGTCATCCTTATAGAAGAACAGTAGCGGTACTATTTTGCAAATAGTAGGAGTATAAGAGGGTCCATGCCTTTTCTTGTCCAGTCGGCTAAGGCGGTAGAATACACCGACTGCCTCTCTGCAGGGAGTAAGACTCCCTAATGAGTGTCTGGGATATAACATTAAACAATCTGATGGTGAGACTCCAGTAATGCTGGAGCTTTGGGGAATGCAGAGTACCACTTCAGTGCCATGTTCACTCTGGCCCGGAGTGGTAGCACCTGATAAGGGTCCTATCTATGGGTCAAATAGAACTAAACTGTGTACTTATGCTAAACTGAATTGTTTTAGATGGAACTGTTTTTGGACATTGGGATAGTGTACTTACGCTAAACTGAATTATTTAAATAGAACTGTTTCTGACATTGAACCTGTGTACTCATTCTAAACTGAATTGTTTGAAATAGAACTGTTTATTTGTATAAAAATAGATTTGGCATTTAATAACCTACAATGGTTGATGTGCCATCAAACCAAAACCATACCTTTACCTTGGGTATTAGTCCGAAAGTGAACGTAATAGCGCAATAGAAATTCGAACTCGCTTACTACGATATGGTAGTGCAACACGTTAGCTACTGCACCCCAGGGACTCCCTCGATTGTGTCTCATTGATAAATAACTGTACGCTTTGAAAATGTCTGAAGTTTCTCATTTCAAGTCTTTTCCTTTCTCTGAAAACACACGTATCTGGAAACTGAAATAATATTGGTTTTCAGCTTAAGACCAGATTAGATTCTGACCGACAGGTTGTTTGTCAATTCAGTGATAAGTCGGACTACGATAGATAGATAGATAGATAGATGGCGACTGGAGACGAGGGTGACGCGAAGAATCCATTTTCGATAACTACTACACCAAGGCGTAGGGGAGGGTGCTACTCCTTTCCCTGGATTGATCCACTTTACCCTTGATCCTTACCTTATGATGCTGAGTGTTAAGCAAGGTAGCATCAAGTACCATTTTTTGAGTCTTTGGTATAACTGGACCTGGGGTTGAACCAGGTCTCCCTGGCCATTGGCGAACACTACGAGGTCCATCTGGAAAATAACGGAACTGGGTGTGCTGTGTGAGCCATGGGCGAAAGGGGGATAAGTGACTGTGCTAACATCTAACATGATATCTTGGGAGTGTATGACTGCAATCGAATGATCGCAAGTCAGCTGAACATGAAAAAGGAAAGTATTCAGAAGATTATCATCAAAAATTTGGGCGTCTGAAAAGTAATGGAATTTGGTGTGTTGAACACCTGACATTTTTCTGTCCGAGAGGAACATCGCTGCTGTAGGGAAAAACTCCTCGATTTATCTTGCATCATGTGACTTTTTTCTTTCTTCCAAGCTCAAGAACATCATCAAAAGAACCTAGTTTGAAAGTGTGGAGGGTTATAACGAATTCTTTCAGCAGTGCTTATAAGCGTGACAGAAAAGGATAGGGAAGCTCATTAAACTTGAGAGGGATTACTTTAATGGGGAAACTATGTAGCTTGTTTTTTAAAATTGAAATAAATTGTTTGTGAAACTAGTCCTGTTTCTTTTCAGACACACCTCGGTTTATGGTTTTTACGAGTTCAATTCTTGAGTTAATGGAAAATCAAAATTTGTAGTATTGTGAGATAGTGCTCAACATCAATGAAAGTCCATTTGCTTTGGTAGCTTCTGTGAACCTGGGTTTCAGGCATTTTGGATTCGTCAGACAGACTAATAGAAAATGTATGAAACCCGGGGTCACAGACACTACCATGAAATATATATATATATATATATATATATAGAAATAGATATTTTTGAAAGTATATTGTGCAGTATTAATGACAAACAGGAAAGATTTTTGATAAAAGATGTTTATTTTTTTGCGAACATATTTCGCTATATTACATAGCATTTTCAATCGTAAGTGTGAAAAAAGAATGTTTGTTTTTATGTTATGTTGTTGTTGTTGGTAACAATGTAACTTTTTCACTTACTGTTAAAAGTGCGAAATATGTTCCGTAAAAAATAAACATCTTTTACCAATAACACTGGTTTACAAAGAAATTGAGGCAAGCACAAAAATACCCGTTTTTACCTAATTTGAGGGTGCTGAATTCAAATTTGAAATCCGTTTTTACTCATCACCTCTAGTTTTTTAGATATGCATAGTATGCATTTACTAAATATTAGTATTACATTTTCAAATGCACATTTAGTTTTACTTTGTTATATTTTCAGATTCTCCAATGGCTTCAAGCACGTCAAAATGTCGAGGATACCTCAACAAGGCCAATTCTTTTTGCTACGTGTGTGGGGACTTCACAACAGTTGCACAGCGTCGAACCATCACTTCCCTTCTCAGAACCGCCTACTTTCACTATTTTGACTGTAAGATTGGTGATCAGGACAAGTTTTGGGCTCCACACATCTGTTGTAAACCCTGCTACAATGGACTAACTGCATGGTTTAATGGCAAGAAAGCGGCTTTCAACTTTGCAGTCCCGATGGTTTGGAGAGAGTCACGAAACCACGCAGATGATTGTTATTTTTGTTTAACTAATATAACTGGTTTCAATGCATCTTCTGGGAAAAAGATTAAATATCCCAACCTTCGATCTGCAATGAGACCCGTTCCCCATTCAGATGATCTTCCTGTACCCACACCTCCAATAAATAAGGATCTTCTTTCCTCATCAGATGAAGAAATGCCTTCAAGGGAGGATTCTGCCGAGTCAATATCTTTGGAAGATATTGAGTCTACATATTCAGGAACAAGTGGCAATGAGCCTCACTGGATCACGCAAGAAGACCTAAATGATCTTGCTCGTGATTTATATCTGTCAAAACAGCAGTCTGAGCTCTTGGCTTAAACGGTGGAACCTAGTCCAGGAAGATGTAAGGATCACCAGTTTCAGGAATCGGAACAAAAAAGGTCATTGGTCTTCTTATGGGTATGCAAGCGGGCTTCACAAAGTACTGTTGTTTTCTCTGTCTCTGGGATAGTCGAGTTGTATCCCAGCATCACAAGCAGAAAGACTGGGGGTCTAGAAGCAGTTTTGTTCCTGGCGAACACAGCCTCAAGGAGAATCCTGTGGTGGACATGAATAAGGTGCTTCTTCCTCCTCTTCACATCAAGCTTGGTTTGATGAAGAATTTCGTGTAGGCGTTGCACAAAAATGGTGCTACCTTCCAACACTTGTCTATGGTGTTCCCAGGTCTTAGTGCTGCTAAGCTCAAAGAGGGCATCTTTGTCGGACCTCAGATCCGAGAAATGCTGAAGGATACTGATTTTGAGGAGCTTCTTAAATTAAAGGAACTGAGAGTATGGGAAGCATTCAAATCAGTCTGTAGTGGCTTCCTTGGTAACACATGCGTACCAGATTACCAAGCCTGTATTGAGAAGTTGCTAAAGTCTTACGAGGATATGGGGTGCCAAATGTCACTCAAGATTCATTTTCTCCATTCCCACCTCAACTTCTTCCCGCCAAACCTTGGAGCAGTGAGTGATGAGCATGGAGAAAGATTCCACCAAGACATTACGAAGATGGAGAGCAACTATCAAGGCAAATGGAACCCCGGCATGATGGGAGACTTCGGCTGGATGCTCTTGTATGACATCCCGGAGGCAAAATACACCAGCTCTTCTAAGAAAACACACTTTTGGCTGTCTGTGGTACTATGAATTGTGTAATTGTGTCATCCAAGTATATTGATTCAATCAGTGTTCTTTATCTACCCTGTCTTATCTGTTATAAGCTGCTGCAACTCTTGAAATATGCACATATATTCTCTGTTTATACTAAAATGAGACTATTTAATAGCCAGAAAACTAGAGGCGATAGAGTAGAACTATTTATAAATTTGAATTCAGCACAACCAAATTAACAAAAAACACCTATCCCCATTCTTGCCTCAGACTCAAAATTTATTTTTGTAAACCAGTGTAATTTTTCCAGTTTGTCATTAATACGACACAATATATATATATATATATATATATATTTATATATTGTCATCCATAGACCGACTGTTTCGTTGTATTTCAACTCTTGCGTTGCTAAACACGCGAGGTGTTTCAAGCTTGGATCGAATCCCAACTGACTTTACGTCAGTTGCCAGTCTGTCAGTCTCTTTTGACACTCGTCTATCGGACTATGATGTATTCAAAAAAGATCTTTTACTATCGAGCTCTTTGGTAACTGATGTAAACGTGTGTCTTCAAAGGTTAACAGGTGCATGAGAGTGTGTCGTTTAGAGGGACTACGCACCTGTACAAGTAATCTAATTTCGTTGGTGCAGGAACATACACGTTAGAGGGTGTGTAGACTTAGGCCATCATTAACAATGCGTGGCTTGTGCTTTTCATTGTTGAAAGGTGTCAAATCATCGGGGTGGTCAATTGAGAGGAAAATTATTCACTCACACACACACACACACACATATATATATATATATATATATATATATATATATATACGAGGTGCTATCTAAGATTAAAGCAAACAATCACACACGCGCGTACACACACACACACACACATTTATACATATGTATATATTTTATTTATATTTTTATATAGGTATTTCTATAACAATTTGAATTATCCTGGAGATCCTTTAGGTAGGTAGTTTCTGGCTTTTTAGGAATTATATTTATAATCATCCTTATTTTTGTTTATTTATTTATTTATTTTGAATGATTTCGACCGAGAGATCTCTGAAATATCTGGTCACACACGAAAAACACCGATTAAGTTGAGATGTGAACTGACTAATGAATATGTTTCTATTTTAAAATAATGCATATTATCTATATCAGCAAAAAAAAAAAAAAAAAAGAAATGAGAGAAAATTTAGATTAACCCCTCCGCACAATTTTTAAGCGGAGTCTTATCAGGTTTAAGTTGCGAATTTTTCTTCTCCTAGATTAGTTGCCATACCAAGATTAAAGAGCTCAGACTGCTCTACTATTTGCCTATGATTAGAAGGCAGATAGTTTGGTTCATACTTTTCCCTAGGACATTAGCGAAATATGAAATACAAACAGTCTCATCCAGGATTTGAATTTGTGTCACCGTGTCCGTTTTTAACGAAAATAGTTATATATATATATATATATATATATATATATATATATATATATATATATATGTGTGTGTGTGTGTGTGTGTGTGTGTGTGTGTGTGTGTGTGTGTGTGTGTGAAAGTAAATATGAATCAAAATCCTATCATTTCAGCAAGCATCCATCGCTATGTGAACTATTCTGATATCCAAGTCCTGATGAAGGTTAATGAAACCGAAACGTTAACGTCGACTTAACATCATAATAAATTCAGCTATTTAGATTATGTTTTTCTGCTACCTTCATATATATATATATATATATATATATATATATATATATATATATATATATAATGCGTGTTTGTGTAGTATAACAGATTTCTGTGGAATATAGTCAATATTTGGTTAAGGGTATATCAACTCTATATGTCATCCAGTCGCCGACTGTACTCTCCAGTTGGGGGGGGGGGTAAGATCCCCTCAGCGTGGTTTTCACTTGCAACGCTTGATCACGATGGGTGGTTGGAGAGGCCCGATCCTATCAATCAGTTGGTCATGTCAAGCCCTTGCACTTATATAATTGTCCCGACCCTATTATTTAAATTGCTCTTGTGGCAAACAAACACCCAACTCTTTTTATCTTAAATGTGTTAAAAGGCTGAGAGTCGATTTCGTTGTGAAAAATCTTTGAGTGTCCTAGATATGACACTAACCCGCATCAGATGGCGAGGCTCCTGTGCTAGAGCTTTGGGGAATGTTGAGTACCTCTTCACGACCATAACCTCCAACTCCACTCTGACCTGGAGGGGTAGTACTTGCTCGAGTCCTTTCTATAGGTCATTATCATCATTACTTATTTGAAACTATACAGCTGTGTGCAAATTGTTTGTATTGGATAGAAATACTTAATGAATAGAATTAATAATGTTAAGTAGCAATCTTGACTGTGTGAAAGCAAATGATTAATATTAAATAGAATTATTATTGTTAAATAGCAATACTTGAAATTATTCTATACAATGAAAATATACGAACGCTAACTTGTTTATAAATAAAGTTACCGACAAACTATTTACTTACAAAAATGTATATATATATATATATATATATAGAGAGAGATGAAGATGTACAAAAAGATAAAGAAACACAATATCTTCAGAGGATAATTTTATTCGTATTTTGACTTATTTGCCAACATTCAACGTTTCAGTTTTTAAACCTTCATCTGGGCGAACTGTTAAATTAAGTAAAGAGATGAGAAAGATTCAAACTCTTTGTTTCCGTTGGTGATGTTTTGTATCAAATTTATGTGATTTAATTAGTATTCGAAAAAGAAAAAACATAACATATTTCCTTTAAAAATATCCATATCATACCAATCTATCTATCTATCTATCTATCTATTTTAAACAATCGATAACACATTAATCCGTCTCTATCCGTCTAACTGGTTCTTTCTATAACACCCAGTTTTTTTTATGCGACTATCTGTTTATTCATCAATCTAAATATATATAAACGATGATGACTGGATGGTTAGAAATTTTATTTTAAGGGAGACAAATATTGTTTTTAAAAAGCCCCAGTAAGACCTTATGTTGAATATTATACTCAGGTCTGAACTCCAATGTCGAGACATAGAAATTGGGTTGTAATGTTGAGGTTGGGTGGGGATATACAAACAGGAGTGACCAAAATAATTAAAAAGAAAAAAATTTACAGTTATAGGGAGAGATTAGACAAATTAGGATTATCGGGAGAGATTAGACAAATTAGAATTATCGGGAGAGATTAGACAAATTAGGATTATCGGGAGATATTAGAGAAATTAGGATTATCGGGAGAGATTTAACAATGGTAGATATTTTTTCAGTGTTTCCCCGGAAATTTACTGTCAAGACATATTTAAAAAAAGAATAAGATATTTTTTGGAACAAATTACCTTATCAGATCAAAAACAGCAATAGTGAGAAAAAATGTAAGATTTAATTGAATAATTTCAGAAATAATGGTAAGAAGAAAGAATTTAAGAGGAAGTATCGGATGAATTACTAAAGAGAATTTGATATCAAGAAATTCGAAAAGTGACAATAATTGTAAAGGAAATCCCCACTATTGAAGTGTTGAAATTGTTTTGGACTAATATATGGAGTCATAAGAAATCATATAATAAAACAGCGAGGTGAATTGAAAATATAAAAGACATATCAAAACTATGAACCATAAATGTAGGAAGATATTACAAAAGAAAAGATTGTAAATACACTTAAGCGTAACCATAAATCGAAGTTTCTTGGAATAGATAAAATAAACTTTTGAATTTACCACTTATTCTCCATGCATTAACTAATAACGAAACTTATTTACGATATCATTAAAAAACCTGAACAAATGCCTGATTGGCTCACAGAAGGAGTAATATACCAATTATCAAAAACGAAACAACAAACGCAAAAAACTACCCATCATATGGCTTCCCGCAACATATAAAATAATTTCGACTCTAAACAAGAAAATTGTCACGTTTATAAATGTAAAGACATCATCCATTTTGAACAAAGGGGGTGAAAAAAAGAATCATATAGCTGCAAAGATCAGTTCCCCATAAACAAGATAATCATGGAGAATTGTCAATCCAAACATAAAAATCAAGTATGGATTGGATTGGTTCCAAAAACAAAAGAAACAACAAAGACAAAAAACTACCAACTAATCACATGCCTTCTCGTAACATATAAAAGATTATATAGATTCTAAAGGAAAGAATTGTCACATTTATAAATGCCAGGGCATCTTTTCTTTAAAAAAAAGGAATACAAAGAAGAATAATATGGCTGCAAAGATCAGCTCCTTATAAACAAGATGATCATGATAAAGAATTGTCGATTCGAACAGAAAAATCTGAGCATGACTTGGATTGACAACAAAAATGCTTTTGATATCCCACCCAACGAATGGATTTTAAAAGTTTTAAACATTTTAAAAATATACCCAGTTATAATGACATTCCTAAAATACAATATGGAAAGATGGCATACTAACCTCAGATTCGTCTATGAAAAAAATTGCTCAAAACTAATAATCTGATCATTAATAATGGAATCTTCCAAGGAGACTCACTTTCCCTTCTTCCTTTTTGTATTGCTCTAATACCGCTGTCCATAGAAGTTAAAAACACAGACTATGGATATAAAAGTACAATAAAAAATATAAAACACCAATTAAATATGGACGATTTAAAGTTATATGCAAAAAATAATGAGGATTTAGAAGGTTTACTAAGCATCGTGAAAAGATTTAGTGACGACAAAGGGATGCAAATTTGGTCTGGACAAATGTGCAAAAGTTGCATTTAAGAATATCTCATTATTGTAGATATAAGTACAGGAATTACAGAGTTAGAACACAATAAAACCTAAAAAAAATTAGGAATCAATGAAATGAATGGTATCAATCATTCTATAAAAAAAAATTTTAAAAAAGAAAAGAATTCTGGAGGAGTTTAAAAGCCATGTTAAGAACAGAATTGAATGAAAAAAATTGAGTTATAGCAATTAACACCCAGGCAATACCAGTAATGACATACAGTTTTAATATAATAAACTGGACTTTCACTGAAATAAAAAAGATGGATATTAAAGTAAGGAAACTAATAATCTGCCATTATATGCATTATCCAAGAACAGAAATTGAAATGTCTTTAAGAGTATTAAAATTTCTATCTATCTGTCTATCGGTGTAGAATTTTTTTCTAAACTTGACATAGTCTCCTCTAAATATATAGCGTCTAAATATATAGCGCACCTAGTAAGGATCGAACTCAAATTAGATTTAATCTAAATGAGCTGCTCTAAGACGAGACCCCCAAAGGTTACAAAGAAACTGCTTCTTTGTGATCTCACTAGTAAGGTAGATAGAGTATCAAACATCCTTTCTTGAACCTACACAAAAGCAAGATTCACTTTAGGGTGAGAACACGCTTCTTATATCTGAACACTTTCTTTCAGCTTATTTGGTCTACTTTAGATCGGCACCATGTCAGAATATAGTTCACTTCACTTTAGCCTTTCACCTTAAAGTAAATCAGTTTGTCCTTCTTCAACTACCCCAGGCAAAATTATGCAATAAGCAAACATAGAGGGTTTTTTTTCAATTCCATTTTATTTAGCAGTAAATAAACTTATAACTGATTAGATGCAAAACATTTATTTAATTGCTGAATATTCTGGACTCATAAAACATTCTTTAAACAAACTAAAGTGAATTATCTAAATTATTAGTATACTTTTTCCAAACCATATAAGTAAGTTAGCGGCCGTAGTTGAGGGCGATCCGAAGGCTCCCTTTTCAATAGCTATTACACCGAGGTGTAGGGGAGGGAGCTACTCTTTTACCTGAATTGTTCCACTTTACCCTTGATACGTACCTTATAATGCCGAGTATTAAACAAAGAGGTATCAAGTACCATTTTCAAAATCTTTGGTATGACCCGACCTGGAATTGAACTCCGGTCTCCCGGACCATTGGCGAACACTCTACCCACTAAGCCAATGAGCTGGTCAAACCATATAGTTGAAAATATCATGGAATAAGCCAATATTATGGAATAGCCTTGAGCTACCGAAACTGTGTTATCACCCTGGTTGACGGCTGATGAGGACAGAGTATCGTACGTGCTTTCACACGTTGTATGATGAAAAAAAAAATTGGAATAACCCAATATTATGGAATGACCTGATGGAATGATCTTGTAATTTGCATTCCAGCAGAATCTTAAATAAGCAAATCAATCAAGAGTTTAAAAAATAATTTTTGCAGATAATGATAATCGATTTGGACATGTGACTTCAACAAAGGAACTGTCAATTGAAATAATGGAAAAGATCCAAAAACTCATTCAAGAAGGCAATCCACAGTGGAATGTGGTTGTGCAAAAAAAAAAAAAAAAAAAAAAATAGTGCAGATAAAAAAGAAATGGGCTGGTTAATAAAAGGAAAACACACTAATTGGTCATGAAAGACATCGAAGGGTCAGGAAATTGAAAGCAATGTGCCTTAAAAATGAAAATGTTCAACGAAACAAATGAAAAACGAATGAGTCGAGATTGAAGTTAATATTTATGACAAAACTGGAAGAAATCAGTTGAATGAAATGGGATTAAAACGGAGAAAAGCAAAAGGATAACCAGTATTAACACATAAACAGAAAAAAATGACGTTAAAGTGTGCTAAATAGAAACAATCATTATGTGTGGATAATTGGATGAAAGTGATATTCAGTGATGAATCATTTGTTAAGGCGATGATACTGGAATTCCTATCTGATGCAATTCAAATGAAATATAGAAAGATAAATGACTGTAGAAAACAAGTAAATTTCCCGAGTTATCTATAATTTTGCATGTCATTTAAAAAAATCATTTCTTCGACAATAAATGAACACGTGTTCATTGAAACTGGATATCTTATTCCATCGTTAGAAAATTGCTGACGATGAACTCATTTTTCAGAGTCTTCTTCTTCTTCTTGTTATAGAGTAAAGGGGATTAAAGCTTTTCTTTAAGAAAGGCATATAAAATCAATGACATGATCAGCAAACAGTCCGGATTTAATTTTTTCCTCAACATTGCATTATTCCATCATATTTTCCTCTGTTTGGCTTAGGAAAAAATTGTAAGTATACTCTATGAAGCCAGAATGTTCAGCTATCAAATAAAAAATTGTTCTGCGTCTAATTTGTTATTAGTTTATATACTGCTAAATTTTAAAAAAAGAAAAAAAGAACAAAGTGAATATCCTCTAAAAGGGCAAATTCCCGAATTTTTGTCCGGATAGTATCGCTATTTTTATGAAGGTTGTTCGGATGAACTACATTCATTGGTTCGGTTTCTTTGTTTAATGGTATGTCAAGCTTCATGGGTTATTTAGAGCCAATGAGTAGAGTGTTCACCAATGGTCCGGGAGACCGGGATTCAATCCCAGGTCGAGTCATACCAAAGACTCAAAAAATACTACTTGATGCAGCCTTGCTTAACAATCAGCACTATAAGAGTAAAGTGGAACAATCCAAGGGATGGAATAGCGCACTCCCCTACACCTCAGTGTAGTAGCCCTTGAAAAGGGAGCCTTCGGGTCACCCTCGACTAAGGTTGCCAACTTTACTAAACTTTCTCAAAAATATTAGTTCGAAAGTGAACATAATAGCATGACAGTAGTTCGAACTCACGTCCTATGATGTTGCAGCACAGCACATTAGCCACTACATCACTGGAACTTTCCCGACCCCGCCATGTGGATCTTTCATTCATTGGTTCCACCAGTTTGAGAGTTTCCAACAATAACCCATATTGGTGTCTCTAGCGAGCACTATCCATTCTTTTGGAATTTTTTCCCTCACTAGACTTACAATCAATTTCAACAGCTTCTTTCTAAGAAAATCTGCAAATATAACGTAATAGGGCATTTGGATAGATTTTAGTCTTTTTTAAAAAAAAGCATATATATATATGTGTGTGTGTGTGTGTGTGTGTGTGTGTGTATGTATGTGTGTGTGTGTAGGAGGTGCTTTGTGCTAAAAGAAATATTTTTATCAGCAATTTTTTCCTTGTAGGCTCTGGTAAGTCCTAGAAGCATTCAAATGGAATCTCTTAGTAATTTGCCCACCCCACCTCGAGCAGAGATTGAATCAGTTAAATTTTATCATGGTCAAATCATGACCCTAAGTAAAACAAGAGGTTACTTGTGGAAAAGGGAATAAAGAAATAGGAAATGTTTCTCGAATGTTGTGGAATTATCTAGAAGATTCTAGGGAATTAATATAAAAATTGATATAAAAATCGATCCCGTCCCAAAAGGAGAGAGAGAGAGAGAGAGAGAGAGAGAGAGAGAGAGAGTAGGTTCTGGTCGGCAGATTAGAGTAATTTCTGGCCCAAGGCTCAGAGTCGGAATTTTTATCCGCTGGAATCGAAAAGAAAGAATTGGTAGCGAGAAAGAATACACCTGACTTCTTGGCGCCTCAGCACTTTCCAGTATATACCTCGATAGCAGTAACGTTTCACAAAGCTGCTGGTTATCGATATCTACAGAAATTTGTCTCAAGGTGAAAAAATCTTTGACACTTAATGAGAATCGATCTCGCACTGGTCATAAAATTTTGAGTGGCTAGCTTGTTAACTGCTGTTCCAAAGCGAAGCGCTCATAATGGTTACCAACTATTTGTCAACATTTGCCGAACATTCCAAAAATATAATGAGCCAGACAGGACCTAAAATTGATGTTATATTTGTTCCCTATTAGTGAGTATTAAGGAGACGGATGAGACAAAAAAAGGGGACAACTTGTTGTTTGAGAAGAAAGAAAGAGCCGAATGAAGAAGGTTTTGTTTTCCGCCCCAGTCCCAGATAATGAAAAACGAACAACACATACACAAAGCAAAAATAACAAACAAACGTGGAAATGAGCAGAATCATTATCGTTTGGTAAAATATAAGATTTGTTAACCTTAGATAAATAAAATTCGAGACATTTTTGTTTGTTTTTCCTGCTTTCACGAAGAAGACTTAACGAAATTCTCGGACAATCATGAAGTTTTCTTTCCTCCCTAAAAACATGAGTAGACATTAATAAAATTGAAGGAGAAAAATGTTAGAAGACGCCAAAAAAGTCTAAAGTCACGGAACGATTTTTAAGAGGGCCTGATTTGCAATTTGTGCAATCTTCACCGAAGTTAAATAGCAATATTTTAGTAAAGTTGGCGAACTTAGTCGAAGGGGACCGGAAGGCTCCCTTTTCAATAGCTACTGCACCAAGGTATTGGGGAAGGCACTTCTCCGTTCCCTGGATTTGTTCCCCTTTACCCTTGATCCTTACCTTATAGTTCTGAGTGTTAAGCAAGGCGACATCAAGTAGCATTTTTTGAGTTTTTGGTATGACTCGATCTGGGATTGAACCCCGGTCTCCCGGACTATTGACAAACACTCCACTCATTAGGCCAATAAAAAAAAGAAAAAAAATTCACTTTAGAGTCATTTTAAATTTATTTCTGATCGTGATGGCCATCATCAGATGCTGCACGGAAGAAATTTTTTATTTAGGTGTTTTTATATTGCTTCTGGCGAGAATGGGATTTGAAAAAATTTTTGAAGTTTTTTAATTAAAATGATTCTTAATTAAAATTGTTTCTTAATATATTTTTTTATTGGTCACATTTTTTTAACCAAGAATTTTTTTTTTACAGTGCAGATATTATACCTATTATTATTTCTTTTTATCTTTTTTATTTTAAGTGTAATCTATACTTAGAAGAGAAAAAATATATATTGAAATATTTGAATGTAGACATAGAAATAAATTCTTAGTATAAGTTAGTATAATTTAGATTTAGTATAATTCAAATTGATACATTGATAATATTAAACAGATTAATTAGATGATTTATATATTTTTAATTCTCTATTGGAATATTGATTCCTAATTTTCTAAAAATAGATTAAATTATAAATAATTTAAAATAGATTTTTTTAATAAAGTATACAATTAAATTTAAAGGATAAGTATAAATATATGTTTTTTTTGATAAAAAGATAATAAAATTATAAATAAAAAATAATATATAATTGGTAAAAAGATTAATATATCCTAATAACAAGAAGGAACTATCCCTGTATGACACCGTTTTTATTACACCGTTTCTTCTACATGGAAACAAAAATTTAAGAAACTAATATTTAATTTATTTATATTATAAGTTAGGAATTTCTTCTTAATATAAAAAACTTGAATTTTTACGACAATTTTGATAATCAGAAATAGACTTTTGTAAATTAATATCCGCATTGAATTATTATTTCCTAATAACACGAATTATTTTATTTGATATTTATAAAACATAATAGTTTCAACGGAAGTATGAATGCATATTTTATCCATAAGTCACGTGCCACTTTTTAATTTTTCCGGAATGAGAATTTTTTTAAATATTCAATAGTATTTAAATCAGAGATAACGGTTTTTTTGCTTTTTAAAGGAATGTATAAACATAGTATAAATAAAACTAATAATAGATATTATATCTCCCACAGTAAAAAAAAATTCTTGATTAAAAATATGATAAAGAATATATTCAAAAAATATTTTGATTAAAAATTATTTTAATTAAAAAACTGGGCAACATTTTCCGGAGACATTTACGCTTCTCTCCCCAAACGACCAGGACCACACATTCATGAACGACGACAACGTTCCTATCCTCAACCAGCAAACACGACCTTTGCTACACCTTGGGCGACTATATCTCACTCCCACATTTAACAATGCCTTAACCTAACGATGCACATTTCGCTCAGGCATCTAGCTGCTAGAATGCCTTCCCAACTCTATAAAAACTTCATTTCCTTCCTTCCTTCCTTCCTTCCTTCCTACGAGACATGCAGCATACCAATGCATAACCACACGTAATCAAAATTTCCACTCCAAACAGACACATGGAGGTTCATTCAGCAATTCTTTCAGCTCTTGTACAAAACAGCAAATTAAATATTACACCTCATGGTCTGAGTCGAGACTGCGCAAATTCTCAGATATAGGCAACAGATAATTTCACCTGGGAGAATACAGCACAGAATGGTAGTTATGGGATATCTCGTGGTTAAAGTCAAGACAGTACAAATTCACAGATATAGGTAACAGCATATTTTCCAGGAGAGGTTCAGCACGGCAGCAAAACTATCAGAGAGATTTACTCCCTATTCTCTACTTTCCTTTAGCTGTAGGGAACAGTAAAGCTTAAGAGCCAGCACATCCTGTGAAAATTCACAGGGCTACTAACTTTACGTTTTGACGTGGCTTCAGCTGAAATGGTTATTCGCTCAGCAGGCAGTGTCAGTTCCAAAAAATCCCGTCATTTCCTTCCGGCGGTGACAACCATAAAAGTCTCTCAATGGTCCTGTTCAGATTTTTCTAAATTTGACATAGGCTCATCCAAAGCATGAATATAGAGCAGGATCGAACTCACGATTAATTTAATGTTGAGCTTATGATATACTAAACAAATACTGCATGAGGACGAGACCTCGAAAAAAGTGTTTATTGAATTCAGCTGAGGCTGGCTCAAGCCTGTAAGAGTGTGTTATCTAGAGAGAACTGAATTCACTTAAGTAATAATGTTCTCTCGAGTTGGCTTGGTAACACTTGCTTCATTGAATAAGCCGTCACTGAACCATACGCATCTTTTCATCCTCCTTTGTCCGTATATAAGTTCTTATGTAAGTCTATTCATATCTTATTTGCCTTCCCCTGTGTATGTGCCTGTTTATCTCTTTATCTCTCTGGCATTCTTTTCTTTTTTGTTGCTTCATCTCCCCACTGTCCGCCATCTTGTTCTAACTGGCGTGTGCCATGTGTCAGCAGCGACGAAGAGTGATCTGCTTGGTGTTTTGCTGAAATATGATATGGAAACGAGGCCATTATTATTCTACAGGCAGGCACTGTTAGACACGGGGACTGGGGCAATGGTTTGTTGTCGCTGTCTAAGGGTGAGAAAAAAGAGGGTTTATGAGCGGGCGGGGGGTAAGCTTGTGATAATTTCTTGATAGATTGAGGAGCCATTGAAGTCGGAGATCCAATGGCTGACGGGGCTCCTATTAGGAAAATAGCCAATTGGTGTTTGGTCATTATTTATGTAAGCATTCAAAAGAGATTATCCTGTTAATAGCAGAGGGAGTTCGACTATTGTACTGGAAAGGAAGACGAAGAAAGTTAAATTTCTGACTATTTATGACCTCTTTTGTAGCGACCTGTTCTCCCGCTGTCTCTGAAAAGATCCAATTCTGAAAAATTCGAGGAAAAAAAGATCTTTATTTACTTAGTTACTGACCTAATCATCGTCATCATTCTATGCGAGTCTTTCACACCAATTTGAACTGATGGTTTTTCACAGAAACCTAAATAACAGCAATTCTCTTAAAGTTTCCCGGTTCCTTCTAAGTATTTGATTTTAACACTGCTGTAGTTTGGTTGTTTTCGATTCTACCTCATCCAATTCCCGCAGTCTCTTCTCTAGGTCTTTGGTGGCCGTTCCAAGTGCTCCAACTGCAATTGGTATCACCGTCACTTTCATGTTCCACAGCTTTTTCAGCTCTCGGGCAAGATCCAGATATTTGTTAATATTTTCGCTTTCTTTTTCTCTCCAGGGTCCGCTGGAATGTCAAAATCCACTTGATGACTATGTTTGATATTCTGACCCAGATTAGCTAATCCGTTTTAATCTCAAAGTCCTAGAGGATTTTTGGCATCTCATTTTCTGTGAAAGATTTTGGTTTGTTAATATGGACAAATTTTAATCTCTAAATTCCCAGTCCTTCACTGATGCCAAATTTTGCATTATTTTTGTTTTAG
Organism: Sepioteuthis lessoniana; assembly: GCA_963585895.1. Taxonomy (NCBI): domain Eukaryota; kingdom Metazoa; phylum Mollusca; class Cephalopoda; order Myopsida; family Loliginidae; genus Sepioteuthis; species Sepioteuthis lessoniana. The sequence goes on along the minus strand of CAUZXS010002988.1, from coordinate 57,325 downwards.
TTTGCTGCATTCGCATATTATGCGATTAACTGCTTCATCTCTCACACCACAAAACTTACAATTGAGATTTTCGACGTATTATCAATTTTTGCTTTGTCATAATAAGTTCTTTTTTTAATCGTCATTGCTTTTTTTTTCTCGCAACCCACACATTTCTGCGATATCGAGAAACAATTCATATTAAAGATTAGAATTTAAAAAAAAAACAACAACTGTTAGACTCAAATTCATATTTCCTTTTTTCCTTGTCCAATCATGATTATTCTTACCTGTTGTTTTTGCGACTAAAGCATCGAGAACAATTCGTGTATTACGGAAGCCTAAATCACATCTATTACACATCCTTTATTTAATCTCTTAATCCGTCGACTCTTTGTCGCAATTGTTTTTCCAGGTTTCTGTTATTTATCACATCTTTACATTTTTTGTTTTGTTTTTTCTTACATGAAACATTATCAATCATAATTATTGTTATTTTCGTTAATATTTTTTTCTATTTTCATTTTAAAGTTGTTGTTTTTTCCCTCCTTTTTAGAAAATTATGTTTATGATAAAATATGACCAAAGTCAACAACTTCTGGGTGATTAATTATAAAAGCCTGATTGGATATGACGGCTAATCTGAATATGAGCACTGGTAAAAACTTTCAAAAATGCTTTTTTTCTTTTATACCAGAATGACTTTTTTCAAATACATGAAACTTAATGTCAGGAGACATGGGGGAAGGGAGAAAACATTTCTTGTATGTTTTATTCTGTTCGCCTGGCGAGTAATTGAGCACTTTTCTGATTTCAGAAAAAAACGTTTTTAAAACGATTTGTTCCTTTCACACACACACACACACACACACACACACACACACACACACACACACACACACACACACACACACTCTCTCTCTCTCTCTCTCTCTCTGTTTGTCTATCTATATATACTTTGCTATGTTTATGAATAGAGTGCTCAATATTCATGACAGAGGATATATACTTTAGTTAGGAGAACATTGGCTCTGTTTCTACGTTATCCTAACTTAGAATATATATATATATATATATATATATATATAGGTATCATACAATGACTGTTGTTTTTACAGAAGCATGGCTTCCAACAAAGCCTTCATCAGATGATGACTCTGGGTTCAGACATGGTTTCGGGGCCGAAGTATCATTACCACTGACCCAGAGCACCCCAGCAGTAACTCACGATATCACCAGACTTTGTTGGATTGTCGTCACTCTATGGGATTGCCATATCCACGCTGATGCAGTTAAAGCCTTATCTTGTTTTTGTTTTTTTAATGTATTTCCTCTTGTGCGATGGAAAAAGTCCCAGATTAGTCAAGAATGCGGAAGTTGATTTGGTAATGGAACCTCGGCATCCGACCTCGATAGAAAATATGTTGGTTATCTAGCCATTTCTGACACATTGTTCTCGCAGATCCTCATATTTTTCCAGCTTACGCTGATGCACCCAGTAGAAATTTTCTTTAAAAGAGACCGTTAACTCAATAAGAAAACTTTTTTAATTTGACGGACCAAATGACAATTTATAGATGCTGGGTCGTTAACGTCATTTCAGTTGGAAATACGAAATGATGTTCTGAATCGGTTGCAACGAGCCAGTCCGAGCAGCTATCGAGCAATGATGATCTGTGCATATTTTTATGCGAAAGTTTCGAAATATTTCTTTCTTTAACGAAATGAATCGTTCTATTGGTGATATTATTTAGAGCTTAATTGGCAGTCTCACAACATATCTTTGCATCCTCAGCAAAAATTTCGAGGACTTCATTATGTCTCCGCATGTAGCTTCTTAGAACATACTCACATCCAGTGAAAATATGTTTGAGGCCGACAGTTTTCCCACATACTCTGATGTAGTTAACCCCCCAAGCATGAAAGTTGACTAATGTTGGTAAAACGTCGTCGACTGCTTTATAAGGAAACTTAGTTTTTTAGGTTCCAAGTGCTTGAGGTTGCCCAATGTGACAGCTCTGTCTTTTGCACTCTCCCACTTGTTCCATGCGCCTGATTTCCTTATCCTACATCTGTAGCAATATGCCTGAATTTCTTCCGAAACGATTTTTTCTTTTGTTTATTGTGGATTCCTTGGACCACCAACGCTGTAGATGAAGGCCTTGACCAACTCTTCCATTTGCCACAGTGCCAATTATTTCTTTCATCTTAAGGGCCGATTCTGCATTATCTACAGGTATTTTTGCCTTCCATTTCCGACTGGTCATTACGGAAGGCTGGGCGTTTTTCTCTTGTGGGTCGTGAGAATCACACAGCATCTGAAAATTTATATTCCTCAACAAGTGCCAACGTCGTAAGTTTTAGCTTCGTTGATGAACTGTATAGGGCCACGTTTGTTAAGGAGCTGTCTGATATCTTTTCATATCTTTTGTCCCACTGTGCTTCGATTCCGTTCTTGACCTTGCTCTTCTTTGCAAAGGAATCACTTGATAATTTTATCTTTCGATCATCGTGATATTTCGGTCTCTTGGATAGCAATAGACAACTGAACGGGTTCACTTGTTATTTATGAAGCTCGTGATGCATCCGACCCAGTGGAATTTCTGTTTTCGATACTCCACGATCACGTATTTACTCCGCTCCGGTTGGGAATTATTTTGCTTCGATTGTGCTCACTCGAAGATATTCCCGGCATAGATCTTTCCATAGTCTTCCGCGTCGTAACCAGTTGCTGTTCTTTAAATTTACTAAGCTTTTTGCTTAGATGTGGCACAAGGCCATATGAAAGGGGCACCCAATGAGACTCGAACTCACTCGTGTAGGTTTGCTAGCCGAGCTTGCTAACCATTACACCACCAGAGGTGCCTAACCAGTTGCTGTTCTTCCTTCCTCGTGGCAGCCCACATTTCATTTGCAGGCAAATCGGTGCTATTGAAAATATTCGTATGTAGGGTTTTGTCCAGCTTTGTCTTGAGCAAGTCTTTTACCGTGGTAAATGCCATCGACACGGATTTTATTCTCCGCGAGATTTCCCTATGTATGTCTCAGCACTTGTTCCCAATCCATCCTTAGTAGATACACTCTTTCCTCCCCACTATCTTTCTCTTTCTCTCCCCCTCTCTCTCTATATATATATATACTAGCAGAAATACCCATCGTTGGCTGGCTTCAAAGAGAGCCTTCGAAAATTGTACTGTAATTTATGAAAGTTACTGCTTCGATGTTTTAAAATATTTTGGAGCGGAATATTTGCAAGACCTTATTGCTAGACTTTGGCCAAAATATTATAATGTAGTCAAATACGAGGATCATTAAATAAGTTTCCAGACTTTTTTCGTATCAGCACTTTTATTGATAGTACGCACATAAAACGCTAATCCCCTTTGAAGTAATCCCCCCTGGCTGCAATGAACTTCTTGTGCCGTTCCATCAACTTCTGCAAGGCCCCATGGAACTCCTCTTGTGTGAGCGTGTCAATAACCTTCGTCATAGCCTCTTCCATCTCCTCAATTGTCTCATAACGACAGCCTCTGAGCTTAGGGAATAACCAAAGCTCATAGGGAGCAACGTCTGGACTATAGGGAGACCGAGGAACTGTCTTGATGCCCATCTTTGTCAAATTGTCTGAGACAAGGATGGAGTTGTGTCCTGGTGTATTGTCCTGGTGGAAATGCCACTGACCCGATTTGAAGAGTGCTGGCCTCTTCCTAGGAATCTCTTTCTGACTCCCTTAAAACCTCAACATAGTAACCCTAACCCTAATCTTTGGCCAATCACTCTGGTGTATTGACTCCTTACTCCTCCTACACCTCTCACCATCCCTCACAGACTCCCTGCCTCCTTGAATCTCTTATGTCACTCAAAAACTGATGCTCGATTCATGCAAGATAGTCGAAAAGCAGCCTGAAGCATTCCATACGTTTCTGTGGCATATTTTTCGAGTTTAGAAACAGAATTTTATTGCATATCGTTCTTCTAAAGTGTCCTGACGTCAGATTGCATTTTTGAAGATTCACCAGCTGTGACAATCAGACTTTAGTAGGGTGTATTCCAATTGCTGCTGCAGCTGTTCATTTTGAACCTGAAATCATAAAAATTGGGTCAGTCATCTCATAAGATGTATAGCATTAACATAGTGAATTTATGAGAGTCTACGGCAAGTTATAAAGGCCTTTACAAAAAAAGTCTGGAATATTATTGAATGTACCACGTATACTATTGAATTCAAAACTCGTTTATCCTAATAAGAATATTGTTAACAATCACATAGATTATAAATCTATATCCATTCTTGTAAATCAAAAGAAAGGAATGTCAGTTTTATGTAAAAGAGATGCTTCCTTTATAGCAGATAGAATCTTCTTATTCTTTGTATCAATATTTTGGTTTATAAATTGAAACTGCCATCTGATAGACTGCAGCTTTGCAGGTAAATATACAAGTAAATAAAAGTTTGAAGAAAATTACAAAGACATACGTATTGTAATGTTTATTCAAGAATCACAACAAACACTAACAATTAAAGATACATTATCATAGAAATGTAACATCTTCATTATAAATATTTATGATACTTAACAAATTAAGTATGATGAGGGCAAACTTTATATCAAGGGACATGGCTGCATAAAGATAGAAATATGTTTTTCAAAATACTGTTAGTCATACAATTAGTAAAGAAAAATTAGAAATAAGTAAAACCCTGAAACATAATGATTTATCAAATATTGAAATATATGATTCAGCACTTTTTCCAGTTTCCAATAATCAAATCGGCATACACTCCAGAAAAAAAAAAAATCTTGACTTCCGTAAATATCAGTAATATAATTCTAAGTTCATTAAA
>CAUZXS010002988.1:20000-50000 GCA_963585895.1 Sepioteuthis lessoniana | reverse complement strand
TCGTCTATTTTCCTTATTCATAAAGTCTCTCTATCTCATTCTATCCTTTCTTCACTCTGTCAGTCTCTCTGAATCACTGTATCTCACATGTATATGAGGGTGTTTAATAATAATAATAATAATAATAATAATAATAATAATAGAATGATAAATAAAAACAAAAAAGAGTTCAATATTTTATAAGTCCAACAAAATAGAATAAAAATCAAACATTGTCCTTTGTTAGGCAACAACCAACAACATGGAGTAAAATAAGTCATTATTTTTCATTTGAATATTTTTGTTTGTCACGTGATGTAAAGTCATGAAGCACATGTATTTTAAAATTCTTGTCATGTGTTAAAATATATCACGTTATCTAAATTAGACATGTGATTAAATTCCTTTTCTTTCTTCTCATTTGAAGATTTGAATATTTTTCAACCATTCAAACTTGGAAGGAGAAATTTCGTGTTAGCATTTTGATACCAACTTTATTCAGCAACTTATTTTAAGTAACTTTAACCGAGTTTGAGTCTCCATTTAATTGTATTATATATATATATATATATATATATATATATATATATATATATATATATATTGGCAGCATTTCTTCGTTAATACAAATTTCATTGAACATAATAGACATTTTCTGTCTACATATTTTCTTCTGGATCCGTTCGAATTCCCGTATTACTTTTATCGTATTCGTGGGGGGGGGATTGATTTATGTACTGTCCATAATTGTATGTATCCCTAGTACTTTCTGTCCGACTTTGGGCCATCATCAGGGGAGGATCTATTACAAAAGTGATGTAACTTTTGTTTTTGCATATTACTACTATGTAAGAGCGTCTTTACCGTTGGAGAGTATAGCGTTTGCTTTTAAATGGGTTTCTATAAACAGTGTCAGTAGCTAAAGACTTTTAAGTACATTAGCACTGGTTTGAAAATTAATTCTGTTAAGTGTCGGTTGCATGTTTTTAATATGTCGTGCTTCGAGAATCTGTAGTTGTTGTTCATTATTTTGATGTTCTAATATTGTTGTGTTGTCGGTGAGAATTTTTCGTAATTCTGTTGTTGGGCATGGATGTTTTTTTAAATGCTGTGCTATTGAACTTGTATCAGAAAGGTGCATTGTAAGTCTCCTTGATAGGGCTGTTTAGGTTAAACCAACATATATATATTTATTATCAGAGATACAGTCTCCTAAAGGACATTTAAATTGATATATAACGCTGTTTTTTTCAAAACTCCAATCGAGGGAGGGGAATTATTTCTAATGACCAAGTTGGAGGTTTTAAATCTATTTTTATATATAATAAGTTTTATCTTTCTATTAGGATGAGTGGGGAGTATGTTTCTGTGAATCAATGTTTTCAATATTTTTTCATCTGATTTATAATTGTAGTGCATTTGGTTACGGTAAAAAAGTTTGATATATGTTTGTTGACTGGATGGAGTAGTACAGTATTTTGTTGGTTAACATTTTTAATCATACGTTTAAACGCATGATTAAAAATGCTAACCAACAAAATAAACTAAAAAACAAAAACACTTTCTACCTAAAATTTTCGCAATTTCATAACTTAAACAATCCTGTCGAAACGCGTTGGTGGAGCTAATCAATTAATAAATCTTTTCCCATCTATTTATATATTTTTTTCTTTCCGTTTCCTTTATACAATATATCTTTCGGATTAAACCTCATACCTTACTCATATAATATATATATATATATATATATATAGATATTCAGCAACTTATTTCAAGTAAATGTATGATACACACACACACACACACACACACACACACACACACATATATATATATATATATATATATATATATATATATATATATATATATATATATCATACGCTTACATAAAATGAGTTGTTGAATATATATTTATATATATATATAATGTAACTGAAAGAAAACTCAACCATTGTTAAAGTGCCTTTATAGATTTATTTCGACGAAGAATATTATCTTCGCTTCTTCAGGCGACATAGACGCTTATTCTGGGGGTGAGATCAGCAAATATGGTTTACAATATATATATATATATATATATATATATATATATATATATATATATATATATCAGAAAATGTTCTGTTGAAAAAAGAAAAGGAGTAAAACAATAAAACAATAAAGACATAAAGAACATAGAAAAATGAGTGCACCATTTGTCGGGTCACCCCTAGGTCAACAAGTTTGGGTTGGTCGTAGCAGGTGGAATTTTAGTACATTTTAAGCCAGTAAAATAATTTCTTATCTTTTTATTTATTTTTTTTAATTTTCTTATTCCCATGTGTTAGTTCCCGGCGTTATTTGGGCTACTAGCCTCATTGAACTTTATAACACTCTTAGATGTTTTTTTTTACTAATGTATTGCTACTACGTTTATTTTATCTATATCTCATTCGATGGTGTTAGGGATTCCAGCCTCCACCCCACTACGAGAATTGGTCAAAAGTGGCCGAAAGAAGTTACCAAATCTTTGTACGATTTTTTCTCCAACGCTATAGATCCCTTCATTAAACCAGTAAATTCTCTTCATACTTACTTAAATAAATGTCATTTTCATGCCTGTATCCTTTCATAATTCTTTTATTTGAATGATTATTATTGATGCCACCATTGCACTAATACCCTTGGGAAAGGTATCAATCCAATTATTCTCCCTCCAGCTATGGGTAAATAGTAGGGCAGACTAGGTTCTTCAGCCTTAGTGAAAACTCTGAATTCAAACCTGTTAAACCCCGTTTAAAAATTGATCTTGTGTCATATCCTGCCCGAGCGGAGGGGTTGGTAAATATGATTATTGATGCCATCAACCTTGATGAATCTGCGGTTATCACTGCTGCTATTTCTGCTAGTGGTGAGGTCTTGTCCCATAGTGTTGATGTTCTACGAACTCCAGTTTTCTTCGGAATCCACTATTTTTGAGGGCTTTATATGTTTTTTTTTAAATTTTCCTTAAATATTTCTACACTTGATGAAAGCCTATTTATCTTTTGGTTCACAGCATTAGGTATCTGTTTCAATATCGATCTGAGGTGGCCAGAGTTAAAGTTTATTCAGTGTTTATTAATTCTTTTCTTCGTCCATTTGACTTGCCGGTTTCATCGGACGATTGTATTTTTCGAAATTCAAGGAATTTTTTGTAATGAAGCCAACATGACAAGGTGAGATAACGATTTCTTTTCGGTTTTACTCTACTGGTCAGTATCTGGAGACATTTTAATTTCAGGAAAAAACCTTTAAAAACGATTTATTCACACACACACACACACACACACACACACACACACACACACACGTATATATATGTATACATTTCTATGACGGTAGTAGAAAAAACATAATCCAAATAGGTGAATATATTATGATGTAAAGTCAACGTTAACGTTTCGGTTTCAGTAACCATCATCAGTACTTGGATATCAAAATAGTTCACATAGCGATGGATGCTTGCTGAGATGACAGGAACAAAATACTGTCAGATTTTATCCATATTTACTTTCATATATATATATATATATATATATAATGTAATGAAGAAATGAAGAAATTTTATTCCTTGAACCTGAGTGAGGAGTTTGTTGAAAAAAAAGTTCCTTTTCAAAAATCAAAAAGAGTCAAATATTTCTCAATGCTTAAATTTGTCGCATTATTTGTATTGAATAGAATAGAGCTGATGCATTTAAATTGCAGGGTTTGTTTTTTCTAAACTAGATAATATATTTTGTGTGTGTATGTAAAAAGACCTTTCGATGTGTATATCAACTATGTAAAAGGCAAGTAATGTTTATGAGGCTAATTTGTATGTATAATGCTACGAAATAATAATCAGTTGAAAGGAATGCAAATGTTACTGGAGCAGATTGTCAACAAATAAAGTGATAATAATGAGTTAGGCAAATGAATCAATGTTGAATCTAAATACATTCTGAGAAATTGTTTGTTAGAAAATTCACTTAAAGGAAATAAAGACGAAATACTGAAGACTAGCGTATTTTATCGCTTCATTTAGAACATTTAAATAGACTTGAAAAATAGATCCAAAGCAAATAGATTTATTTTGGATTTTAATTGGTTAAAAAATATGTTTTTTATAATCTAGGAGAGAAAATATTCTTAAATTATTTAGGGTTTTACAATATCAAAGATAATAATCGGTGCTCTGTTTGAAGGCGCAAATTGGTTAAATAATACAAATATACAGATTCAAATTTGAAGGCTTCTTGGATCCTTCAGATATATATATATATATATATATATATATATATATATATATATAATGCTTGTGTGTGTGTGTGTGTGTGTGTGTGTGTGTGTGTGTGTGTGTGTGTGTGTGTGTGTTTATGACGGTAAGAGAGACAGACTGAGAGAGAGATTGAGAAAGAAGAATGGAGAAAGATGTACATCTGAGAAGATCCATTATAAATACAAATATATATATATATATATATATATATATAGAGAGAGAGAGAGAGAGAGAGAGAGGGAAGAAATTGATAACCAGGTAATCCAAGTAGAAGGAGAGATTTATGAAGAAGTTGGCACTAGAGTGTGTTTCGGCTCTAATGAACCATCATATCCGGTTGGGAGGGACGATATTAGTGGTGTTAAATCAACGATAGATGTTTGAAAATACAAAAACGTTTGAAAACCCCAAAACGTTTGAAAATACAAAAACGTTTGAAAATACAAAAACGTTGAAAAAAATCTTTATATCAAGAAAAAGTTGGCTGTTTAATTAGTGAATCATTTGTTTTTTTAAGTTTCGTCATTTGACTTATTAGGAATATTGTATAGAATTCATGTTCCGTTTGTTTATCGAGAAAGATTTCAAATCAAAAGGAGGAAGAAAAAGAAAGAGAGAAAGAAAAAGAGAAAGGGTAAAATTGTAAATCAAAATATTTTGGTGAAACATCTCGGAACCTTTTGCTTGAAATAACACAAAAGAGACATTAGAATTGGTTACTTATACAATGCACTTCTTCAACACAATACTCAATCTAATCATAACTTCGATTTCAATTCTGCAAAGATGCTTATTTACATTCACAATAAAAGACTACGGCAATTTTCAAGGCCAGTGCTATTCCATAAATACTTGTCCAGGCTTTTATAATATTTCTCCGTACTTGAGCAAATCCATTTTAAATAGTTACAATATATTCCATCTTTGATTAATATATTCCACATATATGATAATTTTATACTTTCTCTGTTTCTTTTTCATTTTCTTTTTAAATTGTTACCATTTTAATGAACGAAAATAAGCAATTATCCCTTCTTCTTCTGATGGCACTTATTTCTTTGACATTGTCGCTGGAGTCTTGCAAGGAGAGATGCTTTGGTACCATTTCTGTTCATCTGAACTAGCACTTCTTGTTAATGCTTCTGTCCAAGTCAAATCTCTGCTGCATTGCCTGGGACAGGTAGCAAGAAGCATTGGTCACTACATGAACGCAACTAAAACAGAGTTCATGCGTTTTAAACATGATGCTGGTATCTCATTAAATTGGAAGCCTCTGTAACTAGTTGGTTAGTTCGTATACCTCGGTAGCAATATCTCATCTACACATTGGTAAAGAATGGACTGCTATTGATAGTTATCATATTAAATGGAAATCTAATCTTTGATAAAACAAATATAAAGTTCTTTCAAGCTGTTGTCATGTCGGTACTACAGTATAGTTGTACCACCTGGATTATTAAAGAAAATGTCTGTGTGCCAAACTAAGCAAAGTTAAGCAAAGATTGATTGATTTTAACGACATATCAACTCTTCTGGGGTTATTTTATGCCTAGAAGTTAGATAATCATGTTCATTGTACATTTATATAAACATTTTTGTATATTTTTAGAGGATTTTTGCACACCCTTATATGATTAAAAGTATTCCTATCTAATACAAATAATTTTAAAACATCTCTTTGAACCATTGATGGGACCTCTACAGATATTACAGTTCCGGGTCAGAATGGACCGAGCAGTAATGGCTATGAAACGGTCCTTCAAATTCGTCCAGAACTGGAGCCACACCACCAGATGCAGTTTAGTGTCACACCCAGGACACTTTGCTCGGGGTGCAATTAGCATCATCTAAGTCAGGTCGACACTGCTTAAACAAACCTTAGTAAATAACATCAGACCATGAAATACAGCGGGAATTAAAAAACAAACAAAAAACATGCTAAACCAATATCTGATTAGGAAATAAATGAAAATTTAGAAAATATTTCGTTGTTTATTTACATCATCAGGAAAAGGGTAACTTGTGAAGCGTGTTTATTGTTCCTTGTTGGTCTTTCACAAATTCAGGTCAAGCCATAAGTTGTTCAACCAACTCTCAGAAACCCCGACATTCTGAGGCCTTTTTTTTTTCATACCAAGTAGGGACTTTAGAAATGTTTAACGTATAATTACTAACGCAGATACGATACTTGCATGTTTCTTTGCATATTTAGTTACAAGTGTACGTGCATACGTGTACATACATACATATATGTTTGTATACACGAGAGACAGTGTTTCCCGACGATGTCAGTTACGGTCGGTCGCCTCATATTTGTATTGAAATGATAATTAACAACCAAGGCAGGAAATTAGACCATAATTGCCATCATGCATCTCTTGTGGAATGTACGACTTCCGGTCGACCATTTTATTATTTCAATGGACGGACGACGCAAAGCCAAAGATTCGTAATAGGGAAATAAAAAGGGTTCTTATAAGAGAAACACAAGAAAACATTTTGAAAAAAAAAAAAAAAAAAAAAAAAGTTTGCGTAACCCAAATAAATAAACAACAAAAATCCTCAAATAATTGCATAAATGCAAGAAATTAATTCACTTTAATAATTGTTATTCATTAAATATTTGTTTAGTCTGACTTGACAGATCTTTCGTTGCTTACAGTAGCTGCTTTTACTGAGTGGTCACCCATCTAAAAGTCCTGAATAGGATCATGGTTGTCTAACATTAAGTTCTAACTCCTCCGATCTGGTTCCAAATCCAACGATTATTTTGTTCTGGCTATGACATTTTCAGTGGAAAGGCTCTAATTTCGTGAGATCTGAGGAGTGTATAGTACTCGTTCATTGCCATTACACGAAGGTCCACTTTAGCCTGAAGTGTTATTACCTGTTAGGGTCCCATTTATGGTTTAAGTAGATCTGCTAGATAAGAATACTTAAAACCAGTTATTTGTATTAGATAAGAATACTTGATACCATAGAACTGAATGCAAATTATTTGTATTTGATAAGAGTACTTGAAACCATAGAACTGTGCAGATAGATGAGCACAAAGATTATGCAAAGGACCACGTAAAATTATTTTGATAGCAATCGAGCATTTGAAAGTGAATTAATGTTCCGGCATTAGATAATCCATGAGGACTTGACATGCCGTTAAATGAATAAAGCAAAACCAACGAGAAGTATCGAGAAGAGAACGAGAATCGAACGTATAAATTTTCATCATACAACGTGGGAAAACACGTGCGATACCCTGTCCTCATCAGCCGCCAACCAGGGATGATAACACAGTTTCGGTAGCTCAAGGCGGTACTGCCACTCCTGGCGCTACCAAGTAGCTTTTGCCACCGGACAGAGTATTTAAAAGAAATATATATCTATATATACGCCAGATCAACTAAAAGCAGACATTACATTGGACATTCGTTCATCTTCATTTTAGTGCAGTTTGTGATTTAAAAACGCGTTTACTTTCGGCCGTTGATGTCATAGCAAACGTTTCTTGATTTTGCGTAATCACACGGGAATGGTGGTTCCGCGTGCATTGCATTCATGTTGAAATCTCTTCTATATCCATCATCTCTTTTGTTCGTTTTTCTTCAGTTTTATCTTTTTTATGCGTTACTGTACAAAAGCACTCGAGACAAACGTCATATATAATTCTGAAAGATGTTATTTGTTGATCAAAAGCTCCTGTTCTAAGTTTGTCTTGGTAGCTGTCTGATTACCCTTGGGCCACTAAATTCTTGGTTTTCTAGGAATGTGTCCAGGACGCTGACGCTCAGCAATAGGCTCGTGAATACTGTGGGGGTGATCCTGATTCATAAGCCCATCATTCGATTTACATTCTCTGGCAGGAGAATTATGTTGTTTGCACCAGCGCGCCTTGTGGATTCGTGACCCTCGCAAGCAGTTGAATTTTCTGCCGCAATCACACGTTGTAGCTGGGTACATATCCAGATCGTTACCGTATGAGCAAGTATAACGGGTGATATATTCTCCCTCCCCGCTACAGACACCCTGAAGGCATTTTTCTTTCATTGTACTATCCATATTTATTAAATTCCTGTCTTTCCAGGATGTCACTCCAACATTCTGAAGAGTCACTTTGTCTTTCTAAAGAGTCATCTTGCTTTCCAGATAGTCTTGGTGTTCAAATTTTCCTCATACAATGTGTGAAAGCACGTGCGATACCCTGTCCTCATCAACCGCCTACCAGGTTGATAACACAGTTTCGGTAGCTCAATTGTAGCCGATGTTCCCTATTATCACTCTACTCGAATTGGCAATTTCTTCTCGGGTAATGAAGTGGCAGCCTTATACCATAAGTGAACCTAATGCCTGGCAGTGTAACTGATAACAATCAGTAAATCACAAGAACTCTCACGATAGGTGAGAAAAACGGTGACACGCGAGAGTTAAGGATTTTTGAAGAGTCAGTTGTAAACAAGTAGGACAAGTAATGACCTAAATTTTGAAGCTGCACCATTGGCTGTGAGCCACGATTTGTTAAACAATATATCTTTCTTCATCTCCCTGTTTTGGGACCGGTTTAGCGGAAGGTTACAACACCAATAATGAAGAGAGTGTTATCTTTCTGTAACCACGCGTCTGACTTTTCCTCTTCCTGATCGTCCATTCATCTATGTCTCCGCCAACTTTATTCACAATCCCGCAACGTAACAATCGATTTCTGTCACGTTCAAGGTACTTTTTAATTTGCTTAGCTTTATTTAATCAAATGCGCAGGCCTCAAGCCGTTTACAGTAATCTGTTGCTGCTTAGCGGTCATCCATTTAAGAACTGATCAGGTTCATCGCAGCTTAACGTCGATCATCTGTTGGAAAATGTTAAGTGTGACATGATTATAAGCTTCTGGGTGCTTCTTTGGGATTTTTTTTGTCTTTGTCACAACACTGGAAAAATTTTGAAGTGATTGAAGCCCATGTCAATGTCATTACAATTTTTTTCTTTTGAAGATATTATACCGAGTTGTGACCAGATCATATTTGTAGAAAAAGTCTACAAGTTAATGTATAACTGCTGTTAAAAACGACGAAAAAAATCTATCCCATTTTATCTTGTAGGAGTTTTAAACTGGACACCCAACATTATTATTATTATTATTATATAATTTTCAGCTTTACATTCGGTTACTTACAACCCTTCCCCTGGGTCTTTAACCAAGACCTAGCACGAAGGAAGGAAGTGATTCAGTTTCTCCCTTAAGGCTTCCCTTTCTTAGCCATGTCCAAGTTTTCCCGTATGAGATTTCGCTTGTTTGTCGTTTGAAATGTCATCACACTTTTCTTTTTATTCCCATTTTTGTTTTTTTGTTGTTTTTGTTCTACTGATGTTTGTGTTGTCTATATTGTTTTTAGTCGCTGTAATCAAAATCTTTTACTTTGCTCTTTTTTATGTAGTCTTCTAGTCATTGTATCGATGAATCAACGCTATCTTGAATGCTAGCGAATCCTATTATTATTATTATTAATATTGCCAAGTGGCCCAATGAATAGGGATTTTATTTTAAACGCATTTAAAAATGTTCTTGAACGGGGTACTTGACACTCTTTTGATCTCCAGAAGTGGAGTCTCACCATCAGATCCAATTTAGTGTTATACTCAGGACACCTCCTTTTAGAGAAGTCTCACCCTCCCCACGCACCGAGATGATTATATATCCTCTTCTAATAATTTATTTACAATTATATAATAAAACTAACTATTCCAATTAAATGACAACAATAATAACCATTTGTTTGTTAGCAGGTTTCAAGTATTTTTATCAAACACCAATAATTTACAATTATTTGTGATCAAATAATCAATAATAGTCATAAGGTTTCAAATCTTCATGGCATTAATAATTCTATTCATAAATAGTCATTGTTTGCCTTCAGTTATATGATTTCAAGTATTCTTATCGGACCCTAACATACTCGACTACAAAAACACATACACCAATTGATGGAGAATGTAAAGAGTTGGTCACTTACTTAGAACGGTCTGCAAGATCAGTTTGCTAACCGATTCTGTACGATGGGTGCATTTTATTGAGTAGTCAGTTACAAAGCCTAGCTTAGTGTGGCACAAGGCTAGAAGTTTAGAGCACCCAGTGAGAATCAAACTCACTACCAACGGTGTGCTTGCCTGGCTCCCTAAACATTATACCATGCAAAATGACCCAACCTTTTGTTGAGTATTTACCCAAAACCTCTCCCTAACAAGAAGGATGTGACACAAGGTAAGTTTTTTAGGGGAATACTGCTAGTTTGAATTCATAGTTTTCCTTCTCCTTGGCTGGTTGCTTTACCAAGGCGAAAGAACACAGTCTGCTCTTATTTATAGCTGGAGGGAGGAATTTGCAGCTTACTAATCGTAATGCGGAGTCAGCGCTTGCGCTTACTAAGATCATTATAATTTTATTCAGGGAAATAGCTATTAACTGATAATTATCAAGTAAATCCCTTTATTTATTGTTTTGATATTAATAAGTTTATTTCGAGAAATAAGATGTGGCTTATTATTGGATTATCACCCCGATGGCGGCTTTTAATTAAGTATTTCCATCAAATATCTCAAAGTTATGATATAGATGTATTATGTAATTATCCAACCCCTTCAACAGGAACAGTATATGACACAAGGTCAATTTTAAGCAGTATAAAGCTAATTTGAATTCAAAGTTTTCCTTCTCCGAAACTGGATGCCTATCACTCAGTCCCAAATTTAGAGCAAGAACAGATGGATTATTGCCTTATTCCCAGTGGCGAAGCGAAACGCAAACAGCCCGGTCCAAGATTTGAACTCGGGTCGCTGATTCATTTCCTTCGACGATAACCGTTACGCCTACAGCATTAAACAGAAATGGTCTTCTCTGAGAAGAACTCTATGATAAGAAAATGGCAACCTTCATATCAGTCGAGCCAAAGTGAGTTTATTCTTTACAGTTGAATAAAATTTCTCAAGTTCTCTTCCTTGTCGCCCTTTCATTACAATAAGAATAAACTCACTTTTAGCGTCGACAATCTTGAAGATTCGTTAACATTTGCAGAATATGATAAAAAGTTAAATTTTAAACGGAGTAAAGCTGGTTTGATTTCAGAGTTTTCCTTCTTCTTGACAAGTTGCCAAAGCAAGGCCCAGTGTGCTCTACCATTTACTAATAGCTAGAGAAGGGAGAAAAGAAGGGTTCATGCCTTTTCTAAAGGCATTAGCACGAATGTGAAACACAAACGGCTTCGTCCAGAATTTGATCTTGGGGAGCTGGGTTCATTTCCGAACAAGATAAACGTCGCACCACGTGTGTCTCCATCAAAATGGTGGTGTTATATCTATTTCGAAAATAGAATATAGTGAAGAATCTGTTCATTGTATGTTATTTTCAAAATAAATAGATCTGGTATTCCTCCTTGATGAAATGTATGAAATGACCTTACCCCCAAACAGTACCTACCCCCTCGTCTATTAGGGGTAGATGCTTGTGTCTCTCCTGCTCAAGGGAAAGAATGCTGACGTAGCCAAGCTCTTTTGCGCACAGAACTCAACCATATATTCGTGTGCGGGAGGGTGTCCGCTTGAAATTTGACCTTAGGTCAATCCTTGTCAAGTCGGAGAGGTAAATAAATACACATTTCATGAGATCCATTCTCAATAAGACTTGGACTTTGCATGAGAAGTTTAAACCTTTGGCAGAAAATTCCGCGGGAAGCAGAAATTGGTGTTAGACTAATCAAATAGACGATAAAGTGCGTTTATTTCTTTTCAGCACGTCTCTTTGTACTTGATGTGTTTATGCATATGTGTGTATATGTGATTATGTATGTGTGAGTGCTTTTTCGTGTATGCCTATATGTGTGTGTATCAATGTAGTATACCGGAAAGAGAAGAAAAAACAGAGAGAGAGACAGAGACAGAGACAGAGATGGATTTGTATTTATGGTGTTTAAATGTCTGGTATTCACCGATTCTGCGCATGCGTGGTACGTGAGTTATGCGTCCAGTGAATGAACGGGTGTAGATTTCATATGTATGCATGTGTGCGTAGTGTCTTGCATATTTAAAGTACGTGTAGCTATGTCACTCAACGTAGTTTTTGGATTTACTTTTTACCTAATCTCATATCCCACACATGTATTTTAAAGATATTCTATCTAACTTTTATCTTGAATTTTTTGAAATGTCAAACAGATCACAGCAAACCTTAGAGACGAATTGGCTTTTACAGATTGAAGTCAGAAAACGCATCTTTCGAAAAAAAAAAAAAAAAATCCAATGCATTCGTAGGTTATTTATCTTGTCTTTTCGCAAGAGGCAGTTTTTGACACAAGGTCATTTTTAAAGCGGATACTCTGCATTAAAGAGAAGGGCAGGCAAAAAATAGCTTAGTTCCGTCGACATTCCTTTTTAAAGGTGCTGCACCAGGCAACAAAAAGAAGAAGGACGCATAAGTAAAAGGCTCTTTCTTTCTAAAGACATCAAAAGAAGTTTGATTTCTGTATGCAACTATTTGTTTGCAGTAATGTTTTACGATAAGATGATAACCTATTTGTAAAAATATAATTATATCATTTAGCTGATTTGGATCTTTTCAAAGTTGTTCAGAATATTTTTGTTCACTTGTTATTTATGTTAGTTGGTTGATTTTACAGCACGTCAACCCTTGTTGGATTGTTTAATGTCAAATCAGAGTATGGTACAAGGCCCTTTTATTGTGGGGACCGCGAACAAATCGAGGCTCATGCACGGCAGTTGTAAAAATAACTTGGTCCCGTCGGCATTCCCCTAACGGGGCGCTTCATGCACCAATCAATCAACTTAGTTCTGCAAAGCAGGCAAAGACCTGGGGGTACAGCCCCCTTCCTCCGAGGCTAAGTTTACAAGGACAGATATAACTACCCAGCATGAATACTAGGTGGCCCACCCGAAGGCAACCCCCCTCCCCCCAAAAAAACCTTTCCCAAGTCTTTATTTTGCGAGCAATTATATGATTTCAGGTAATTTTCTATTCAATAATAATTTGCTAACAAATATGTATCTTCGATTAACTATTCCTATCAAATAATTTACAAAACTCTTTATGGCTTTTGAGTAATTTTTCTCATTCAATACAAATAATTAATACACAATTATATGGTTTAAAGTATTCTTATCTAACAGAAATAATCTTTACCTAATTATATGCTTTCAAGTATTCCTATTTAACACTAATAATTTCCAATAATTTATATATATATATATATATATATATATATATATATATATATATATATATATATATATATATATATATATATAAGTATTTTGTAATTTGTTTGAAGCATTGCACCAATTATTTGATTTTATTGTATTGAATCAATTTAGAGGGCAATTGCAATGTGAAATAATTATTACTTGAGTCTAATTAATTTCAAAATAAAAATATTTGTGACGATGAAGTTTTACTTTGAAATTAATTTGACTCAAATAATTTTTATTCCGCATTGCAATAGCTCTCTGATTTAATTCAATACTATATATATATATATATATATATATTGATGCAGCGAATAATAAAGTCCCAAATAGAAAATTTAAAATGTCCATAAAAATTTTCACGAGTGAAAAGAAAAGAAATACTTGAATAGAAATATCAATCAAGATAAATAAACAAATCACACCACCACCACCACCACCAACAACAACAACAACAACAACAACAACAATAATAACAATGATAATAATAATAATAATTATCCATGCTTGAAAAGGAGACGCTAAAAATTCTCAGGGATGTTGAAGTGCAAACAGATGACCTGATCTCGACTAGAAGACCAGACCTAAGTAAAGTTGGCCCCCGTAGTCGAGGTCAACCCGAAACCTCCCTTTTCAATAGCTACTACATCAAGGTGTAGGGGATGGCACCACTCCTTTCCCTGGATTGTTCCACTTTACCCTTGAACCTTACTTATAATGCTGAGTGCTAAGCAAGGTGGCATCTCATTAGGCCGTTGGCCTAGTGGTAGAGTGTTCACCAATGGCCCGGGAGACTGGGATTCAATCCCATGTCGAGTCATACCAAAGACTGAAAAAATGGTACTTGATGCCGCCCTCCTTAGCACTCAGCATTATAAGGTGACGATCAAGGGTAAAGTGGAGTAATCCTGGGAATGGAGTAGTGCCCCCTACACCTTTTGGTAGTAGCTATTGAAAAGGGAGCCTTTGGCTCACCCTCGACTAAAGTTGCCAACTTTAGACCAGACCAAGTAAGAGATAACAAGAAAAAAGAATCAGCCGTAAAGTGTATTTTGCTGTCCAAGTGGACCGATGAGTAAAAATCAAAGAAAGCGAAAAAAAAAAAAGAAAAGACAATTACTTAAACCTGGCCAGAGAATTTTTTTGGAACATGAGGGTAAGGGTAATAGCATTTGGGGGATTAGTACCTTTGGAACGGTCCCTAGAGACTTGGAAAGGGGACTGGAAGTGTTAATTCCATCAATACCATAACATTGCTAAGATCGATTAGAATACTGAGAAGAGTCCTGGAGACATGAAGAGACTTACTGCTACTCAGACTGCAATAAAAGCTGGTGTGAAAAACTCTCAAAGGAGTAAAATAACTGCATTGATGCGATATTTCTAAGAATGTGCTAAAAAGAACAAAGAAATATTGATTACAGCAGCGGCTATGGCAACATCAGAAGAATAAGAAAAACAGGGAAAACTAGAAAAGAGAAATGAAAAGAAAAACAACTGTATAGATATTTCAAGCAACAAACTGGGGAGATTACACTCAAGATGACCTGGATATGGTTAAGCAGAGGAAACCTGAAGAGAAAAACTGAATCCCTTTTAATAGCAGCACAAAATAATGCAAAAAGGACAAATTATAACAAGTTAAAAATTGATAAAACGCAACTGAATAGCAAGTGTAGCTTATTTAGAGAAAGGCAGGAGAAAGTTTATCAAATGAGAAGTACAAGACAGTACGATTGGGTGGGAATGGTGATCCACTGAGAATTGTGCAAGAGATTAAAATCTGACCAAGTTGACAAATGGTATATGCGCAAACCAGAATCTGTCCTAGAAAATGAGACTCATAAAATTCTCTTGGACAGAGAAATCCAAACGGATCATTCGATTCTGGCTAGAAGACCAGGGTTGGTGTTAATTATGAGGAAGAAAAGAATTTGTCATCTTGTAGATTTGGATGTTGCAGCGAATCACTGTGTAAAAATGAAGGAAAGCGAAAATATAGCCAAATATTCGGATCTTGCTAGAGGGCAAACAATTGTGGAACATAAAGGTGACGGTAATACCAAATAAATTTGGCGCACTAGGAACTGTTACCAAAGCTTTGGAAAAAAGTCTGCTGCAATTAAAAATCAGAGGAAGAATCGAGACCATGCAGACCACAGCATTGTTGAAATCGGCTAGAATACTGAGGAGAGTTCCGGTAACCTGATAATACTTATGTTCGCTCAGCCTCCAATGAAAAGCCAACAATTAACGTTGGTGTGAATACATCACCAGTGAAATAATTCTAAAAAATAAAAACTATCAGGCAAACATCATAAAAACAGATCAAATCCAATATGTAGATTGCACGAACTAAAAACTGAATCAATTGTTCATTTAGAATCTGCTTACCCAATCTTAACATTGATAGAATGCTAAGAAAAAAACAGGATAAAATAGGATTTTATATTCATTGAAGATTCTGCAAATGGAATATCAAAACCTGAAAAATAGTATAAACACTAACCAGAACCAATAACAGAAGCCAAAGAAGCAACTATTCTCAGAGACTTTGCAATCCAAACTGATAGAAAAATAAAGAGTAACATTGCTTAAGGACAAAAAAGAAAAACATGTCTTCTAATTGATACGTCAGTGCCAACAGATAAATAACGCGTCAGTCAAAGAGTATGATAAAATATGTAAATACAAAGACTTGGAAATAGAAATCGAAAACATGTGTCCCTTTAAAACTACCACGGTTCCAGTAATAGTGCGAGCACTGGGTAGGATCAAGAAATGTACTAGTAAACACATTAACAAGATACCTGGCAGTCCCCGTCTTTATGAAATACAAAAAAGAGCACTTTGCGGAACTACTCATCCCCTTAGGAATTATATATATATATATCTTATGGTAGGTACAAAATTTAAATATTATTTCTAAAAATGAAGTATATATATGTATATATATATATATATATATCTTATGGTAGGTACAAAATTTAGATATTATTTTTAAAAATGAAGTATTTTAAAAACAATTAAAATATTTAAAACCCCTGAAAAAGGGGACTCTTTGTTTTAGTCATTTCTCTTGAGCGAATTATGTTGGTGACAATAGAGTTTATATTGTAGGAAGTAAACGTGGGGGAGTGATCATCTAAAAAGCCTGGAGTTGAGACAGAAAACCGATTGAAAAATATTATTGTTAGCCAAAAGAGTTGCTATAGTTACTGTTTCTTTCACATGGTCCAATGGGATTGTTAAAAAATAATGATGAGTTGAATTGTTTTTAGATACTCAATTCCAATTTGTTTTATTATAAGCAAGGCTTTCAGTATTGACAACGGAAGTTCATAATTAAAGTGAACGAAAAATATCACCCCCCAAAAAAGGCAGCAAAAAACACAAATACATTAAATGTATATAATCACCATCTTCCCTCAATGTAGATCTTTGGTAAAGACTCTGTGAACGAGTGTAAGAAACAAGAAGTAAAGCTGGTAAATAATAATAATAATAATAATAATAATAATAATAAATACGCAAATATGGATAACCGAATATTTAAAAATAATCAAAATATTAGAGACAGAAAATCCGGCAAACGCCCGGGAGTGACATACAGAAACACTAGACAGCTGTTTCAAACTTATTTGGTTCCATCAGCAGTGTATACCGTGATCTCACCAACTGGAGATCGAACCAGCAACCACAGAATGCAAAGCCGAAATTCTACCACTGAGTCACCGTCCGACATCCCAAATTAACTAGTCATGGCAATTGCGTGGCCAATTAACCTGAATGTGTATTAATAGTTACATCCGTACTCTTTACAAAGTATACACTGCTGATGAGACCTAATAAGGTCGAAACAGCCGTCCAGTGTTACGTATGTCGCACGCAAATGTTTGCTGGATTTTCTGGTCATGGTAATTCAATTTACAATATAATTTCTCTACTTAAAAAAGAAAATGAATATATTAGAGATAGTTAAAAACTTCAATACGAAAAGGTAGAGAACTTTAATATGAAAAGGTAGAGAATAGAACTTTGCAGGGATAAAATCTAAATAGGCGTCTTCTAGGGAGACACATTATCATCACTATTATTTGTTATAGCAAACGATATTACTGAATTAAATACTTTGGAAATATACAAGAGTCTACAGATTTACAAAGTGGCAGTAAAAATAAAGCACTAAACGAGAATAATAATACACGGTCTAATTGCGTGGCTAATTGGTGACAAAGATGAAACTGTTAATGGCAGCAAACTGACATAAAAGGAATGCAAGAATAGGCAGGTATCGGTGGGCAAAGTTATCCAGTTGAAATTGAGTAAGAAACTAAAATACCACCATGTTAACAAATGGTATATGAACAATGGACTTTAACAAAACGATGGAAGAAAAAGCTAGATGGGAACTATATAAGGATGATGCATACTTTTTTTGAGCAAGTCCTGGAAGCAGCACTCCTCAAGCAGTAACTGTACGGCAATTTACCTCTCATCTCATAAACCACCCAAGATAGACGAAGAAGACATGTTGGGGGCTGTTGGAGTAGGAAAGAACTCCTAAACAATGTTCTGTCATCCCCAATGCATCAACACACCAGCAAAGACTAATATTCAACAGTTTTGTGCGAACACAGGGTGTCGTCTAGAGGAACAGCCAGTAGTGAAGGACAAAAGAGACGATGGTGAGTCAAGAAAATTTCTCTTATCAGCTCGACTTGATAATGATGATGATGATGTGTGTGTAAGTATATATATATATATATATATAGGGGTTTGAGTCATTAATAATTTTTTAAAAGCACGTTGTAACTGCATGTTTAAAACTTCCAATGTTTTAAATGCAATCGAAAATTACCTTCATTGTTCACTTTTCATTCACCAGTGAAAGAGTGCTCATCATAATTTTATCTATGATCTTACGTCCCTAAAATGGAGGAATGTAATGTTGCAGGAACAACCAAGAAAATTTCTAATGTTTATCATATTTACCCAACCCCTCCGCTCGGGCAGGATATGACACAATGTCAATTTTTTAAGCGGAGTTTAACAGGTTTGAATTCAGAGTTTTCCTTCTCCTAGACTAGTTGCCTCACCAAGGCTGAAGAACCTAATCTGCCCTACTATTTACCCATAGCTGGAGGGAGAATAATTGGATTGATACCTTTCCCAATGGTATTAGTGCTATGTGAAGTGCAATCAGTCCAGGATATGAACTCGTGTCGCCGTGTCCATTTCCTACGACGATAACCATTACACCACGAGCACCTCCACTCGTTAACCATTACACCACGAGCACCTCCAATCTAAATTTCTAATGTTTATGGCTAAGGTGTCATTACTGGCTGCCAAGTCTGAAACTGGTTTTCAAAGTTTGATTCTGGCAATACTTCATTGAGAGATGAACCCAGACAACAACACTCATCAGACCTCAATTAAAATGCGGCCCAATCCACAATTGACGGGCACTTGAAAAAAAAAAAAAAAAAAAAAAAAAACAGGAGAAGTGAGCAAGCTGGACGTTTGCTTTCCTTAAACTCTTAGTGTGAAGAACAAGGAAGATCGCAAATACATAGCGACAAATCTTCGTTCAAGGCTAAGAAATGACCCATTTCTCAACAATATAATTACAGGTGACGAAAAACGGGTCTTTTATGACAATATTCAACGCAAAGGAAGTGGATTGAAAAGGATAAGTAGCCTACCCCAAAAGCTAAAGAAAAGTTATGTGTATTTTGAGATCACCTCAGTATTATTAATTTCAAGTTTTTAAACGGCAGTCAGACACTCAATGTAGACAACAACAGCTGCAACGTGTGCATGAAAATCTTATAAGAATACGCCCTGCATTCGTCAACAGGAAAGACGTTGTGCTTCTCTTTGATAACCCTAGGCTACATTCAGCAAGAATTGCGCAGGAAAAAATATTGTATCTAGACTGGTCTGTTCTACCCGATCCACCATATTTATCAGACCTTACAGTAAGTGATTTCCATTTTTTTCTTTATCAACAAAATGTACTGAATGACAAAATATTTTTCAAGATCAGTTGAAAATATTTGTGGAAAACTCACTGAGATCGAAAATAGCCGAATTTTACTTGAAAGAAATCAACAAGCTCTCAGATAAATGGCAAGAGGTGATTCAAAATATTGGCTGATATATTATTGATCGAAATGAATTCATTGTTAAATCATTCAGGAATAAATTATATTTTACTAAAACGAAAATTATTTAAGACTCGACCAAATATATATATATATATATATATATATATATATATATATATGTGTGGTGCATTCAATAAGTTTCCGGCCTTTTTTGTGGTAGAGTCTTAAAATTCGGTATGTTATTGCTATACATCTTATGAGATGACTGACCAATTTTTATGATTTCAGGTTCAAATGAACAGCTACAGCAGCAATTGGAGTACTTCTTACTAAAGCCTGATTGTCACAGCTGGGGAATTTCAAAAGTGCAATCTGGACGAGAGGACACTTTAGAAGAACGATATGCAATAAAATTCTGTTTTAAACTTGGAAAAAATGCTGCCACAGAAATGTATGGAATGCTTCAGACTGCTTTTCGACTATCTTGCATGAATCGAGCATCAGCTTTTGAGTGACATAAGAGATTCAAGGAAGGCAGAGAGTCTGTGAGGGATGATGAGAGGTGTGGGAGGAGTAAGGAAGTCAATACACCTGAGTTGATTGGCCAAACGGTTAGGGTTAGGGTTACTATGTTGAGGTTTTAAGGGAGTTCAAGGAGAGATTCCGCCAGAAGAGGCCAGCACTCTTCAAATCGACTCAGTGGCATTTCCACCAGGACAATGCACCAGTCCACAACTCCATCCTTGTCACAGACTATTTAACCTAGATGGGCATCAAGACAGTTCCTCACCCTCCCTATAGTCCAGCCCTTGCTCCCTGTGACTTTTGCTTATTCCCTAAGCTCAGAGGCTGTCGTTGTGAGACAATTGAGGAAATGAAAGAGGCTTTGACGAAGGTCATTTACACGCTCACACAAGAGGACTTCGATGGGGTCTTCCAGAAGTTGTTGTAATGGTACAAGTGCATTGCAGCCGGAGGAAATTACTTCGAAGGGGACTAGAGTTTCATGTGTGTACTATCAATAAAAGTGCCCATACGAAAAAAGTTTGGAAACTTATTTAATGATATATATATATATATATATATTGTACTTTTAAAATCAGGAAAGAAGAGATTGTTAGTGGTCAGAAATGAATGCATGCATTACTGTCAGAACAGCGCTTTTATATCTACGATCATTTTTTTCTCTAGAAAATTCTGATGAAATTCAGAAACAAAGTGTTAAGCTTTTCTCGGGAAAAAATCGTTTCTTCTGATTTGAAGTAGATCTAGTCGTGGAATACACCAAAATGGACAGTGACGAAAATTCAGCAAAAACCTTTTAGACTTTTGTTAATAATTACATGGAATTATGATTTAGGGAAGAAACCATTATTGGAGTTCCTTGACAATTTATGGATAGATGTGCATGCAACCATCAAAGTGAGTACGTAGTTCCAGTTGGTACTCAGGTTTTCACAGAAAAAAGATCTGCAGCGAAAAATTTGCATGAGTTCTTTTTTGTGCTTCAAGAGAAACAATCAAAGGACTGCAGACATAAGACTGGGCAAGGAGAAAAACACTCTTAAATAAAAATGAGAAAGACATTTTTTCTCATAGAATAAACCTTTGATCTCTTTTTTTAAGGAATACTTTCAAGATTCTGATGAACGCAGAATAAAAAACAACAAAACAAAACAAAAAAACAAAAAACAAAAAAAAACAACAAAAAACAAAAAGAAAATTCCCATGACTATTAAAAGAATTCTTATCGTAGAAATTAGAAAGTCTTAGAGAGGTCCTGATAACAAAGATTACTTGTTCCTATTGATACTGGAACATATCTTCAATTATATTGGTACAATGACAGAAAGCTCTGTTATGTACGTGCCCTGATTATCGTGTTAAATAGCTTATGGTTGTGAGGTTCCAATTCAGGAGTCCTGGGGAGTTTGATGCACCCCTTCATTAGCATTAATCCCAGTTCCACTCTGACTCGGTGTGGAAGTATCTGATGGGATCCCATCTTAGGGGCCAAATAGATCTGTTAGGATTTCATCTGTGGGTCAAATACATCTGTTAGAATCCCATTTTGGAATTAAATAGATCTGTTATGGTCCCATCTAGGAGTCAAATAGATATGTTAGAGTCACATCTTAGGGTTCAAATAGGAGTCCATCAGAAGGTGAAATAGATCTGTTATTTTTTTTCATCTAATGGGTTAAATGGATCTGTTAGGGTCCCATCTAGGGGTTAAATAGATCTATTACTAACCGATCAATTGGTCATATAGATCTGTTATGATTCCATCCGTGGTTTAAATACATCTGTTAGGGACCAATCTTAGGGGTTAAATTGATCTGTTAGGGTCCCATCAAGGGATCAAATAGATCTGTTAGAATCCAATCTATTAGCGTCACATCTAAGGGTCAAATAAATCTGTTAGAGTTACATCAAATAGATCTGTTAAGATTATATCCATGGGTCAAATTGATCTGTTAGAGTCCCATCTAAGGATCAAACAGATCTATTAAAGCCTGATCTAGAGGTCAAATAAATCTGTTAGGGTTCCATCTTAGGGGTTAAATTGATCTGTTGGGATCCCAAGTAAGGGTAAAATAGATCTTTAGCGACCGACATTGTTGTCAAATAGATCAGTTAGCGTCCCAACAAGGGGTCAATCTAGAGTTTCATCTAAAGGTTAAATACATCTGTTAGGATTCCATTTGTGGACCAAATAGATCTGTTAGAGTTCCATATAGGGGTCAGATTGATCCGTTAGCGTCCTCTCTTAGGGGCCATTAGATCTATTAGAGTCCCAACTAGGGTCCAATAGATCTATTAGGATTCCATTTGTGGGTCAAATAGATCTGTTAGGGTACCAACTAGAGGTTAAATAGATGTTAGAATTCCATCTCTGTGTCAAATAGATCTTTTAGTGTCCCATGTAGGTGTCAAATAAATCTATTGGCTCCCATCTAGAGGGTAAGATCTGTTAGGCTCCCATCTTAGGTGTTAAATAGATCTGTTGAGTCTCATCTAGGGGTCAAATAGATCCGTTAGGGTCCCATCTTAGGGGTCAAATAGATCTGTTACAGGCCCATCTTAGATTTCAGGGTCCCATCTAGAGGTCAAATAGATCTATTAGGATTCCATCAATGTGCCAAAAACATCTGTTAAATTTAAATAGATCTGTGAGGGTCTCATTTAGAAGTTAAATGGATCTGTTGGAGTCCCATCAATAGGTTAAATAGATATGTAAGGGTCCTATCTTAGGAGTCAAATAGATGTGTTAGGATTTCATCTGTGAGTCAAATACATCTGTTAGGGTCCCGTCTAGGGGTCAAGTAAATCTGTTAGTGTTGTGGGAGCCTTACCCATCTCACCATAATGGACTCTTCTCACCGTTATTAGTACAGAGATTTCGCTGCCAGACTCTATCTTGTGTAATATAATCTGTTATCTAATATCCGTGTTTGTCTTTTCATTAGTGATCCTTTCAGGGGCCACCACAGTTAGGGTTCCATGTAGGGGTCGTATCGATCTGTTAGCATTCCATCTAGAAGTCAAATATATCTGTTGGGGTCCTATCTATAGGTCAAATAGATCTATATTGAGGTCAAATCGATCTCTTTAAAAGATTTTCGTATTTCATAGGATCGTATAAAAAAAATCAAGATGCAACAGGGTAAAAAATGTAAATATGAACGCAATTTTATGACCTCTAGGCACAAAATGAAATAACCTTATACGGGTGGACACCTCGTTAAAATCAATCAGTCTGTTATATAAGTAGTGATATAAACATATAATATTGGGAAAACACGCACACACACACCCCTGAAACGTACATGTTATTCTCCCAAATCAACAGCCTTGACATATCGATTCTAAATTTGCTCAAGGAATTATTGAAATATACTTTCTCTACTAGATCGTTCCATCTTGGTATCTTTGGTTCAGAAGAAAAGTAACCTTTTTTTTAAAAAGAAGTGATAAGGCTTTATTTATTTACTGTTAATACGAACAGACAGTCTAATATCTAAAAAAAAAAAACATATCGTGCTATTCCAATTGAATTTTCTAAAAAGAAATGAAGGGTCTTGAGATTAAAGGTCTTTAATCTCGTATTATCGGCTGTTTAGAAGAAGAAGAACAAGAAGAAGAAGAAGAAGAAGTTGGGTTGTCTGTTGTCCAAAATAATCGTGTCACTTGACGAAGCGCGTGTAGTGTAACGTAATAGTTGAGGGTTTTTTTGTCGTGGTTGTTTTTCTACTCCCTTCACACTTTTTTCTTCTTTGTTCTGAAATTTTTGCTTCTTTTGCTTCCTCCTCCCTCCTCCTCCTCCCTCCTCCTCCTCCATGGCATCATTCTCCCTTTCTACCACCTCCATCCGCCCGACGTTGTTGTTCCGACATTTCTAGTGTTCTTATCTCTCAGTCAGCAGACTCGATATGTTTCTGTCTCGTCTTCCACTCCCATCTCACTCGCTCACTCTCTCTACAATAATCTCTCTCTCTCTCTCTCTCTCTTTCACACACACACACACACACACACACACACACACACACACACACACACACACACACACACATTTAGACAAGTGAAATCAAGTTTATTTAAATGTTGAGATCCTGTTCACTTTTATATACTTTTTCGTGTCCATCTTTCTTTCTTTTTTCTTTCTTTCTTTTTTTCTTTCTTTCTTTTGTATATATAGACGTGTGTCTTCTTTCGTTCATTCTTTTTCATTTTTTTCTTTATTGCATGAATGGATAAAATTAATCTTTTTCGTGTTTCATTCATTCATTCATTCATTCTTTCTTTCTTTCTTTCTTTCTTTTTCGATACTCTTTCTTTTTGTTTTTCACTCTCGCTTTTTCTTTCTTTCTTTCTTTCTTTCTTTCTCAATGCTCTTTTTTTATGACTTTTTTCTTTCTTTCTTTCTTTCTTTCTTTCTTTCTCGATTGAATTCCTTTCTTTCTTTCTTTCTTTCTTATTTTTCTAGACTCTCTTTTTTTCTAATCGATTTTGTTTCCCTCACACTTTTTTCTCTCCCTTATCTTCTAAATCTCCCACCGCCCCAACCGCCCCAACCGCCAGTTCTACCTTTATTATACCTCTTATTTATTCTTTTCGCAGCCATTCCTTTCTTTCTTTTCTTTGTCTTCCAACCTTTTTTTTTTTCTTACCATATTCTTTCCCGTCTTTACCCTTCCGATTCCTCCCGACACCTTTAAATCTTTTCTTACCCCACCCACTTCTCGCCCCTCGCCTTTTTTTTCAACTCACTTATTATTTTACTATTGTTTTCTCAAACCCCCAAATCGCATCGACATTTGCACAGATTTCAGCCATTGCTATCGACGCCCCCCCCCTACTCCGTAGGATTCTTTACAACCCGATTCTTACCGGTTGCACTTACAAAATGAAGCGTCTGCCCAGTTCAGAACGTAACCCCGCATCCCTAGCCGACGCCATACTGGCATTCTCGTGCCACGTGTGTGGAGATATCAGCTCCCAAAACATCCCAGACCCCACTTCTCAAATTTTCACCGCCCTCTATCTAAACCCATACCTAGCATCTTCTTTTTTTCACTCATAGCATCTTTTTTGTCTTACCAACAGACGTTATGAGAGAGTGAGAGAGAGAGAAAGAGAGAGAGAGGGGAGGTGCGGGGGGGGGGACTGATTTGGATGATAAAAATGAGACACAAAAAGAGAAGGAAGGAAGGAAGGGAAGAAGTAACTGAACGAGTATCAGAATTACGTGCATACACACTTTGGTGAATTCCTGCGTAAGCAGGGAGCGGGGCGGGGGGAATTAACTGATAAACAAGGGGAAAACAATGAAAGAAAAGAAATACAAGTTGGGGGTGAGAATGTGAAAAGATAAAAACAAGGAAGAAAAGCAGTAAAAGAAAGAAAAAAGGTAAAGAAAGAAATAAAGAAAGAAATGAAGAAAACATACTGAAAGAAAGCATGAAAGAAACAAGAAAGAGAGTATACATAAATTAATACAAAAGAAAGAAAGAAAGAAAGAAAGTAAGAAAGAGAGAAAAAACAAAAGAAAGAAAGAAAGAAAGAAAAAACAAAAGAAAGAAAGAAAGAAAGAAAGATAGAAAAAACAAAAGAAAGAAAGAAAGAGAGAAAAAACAAAAGAAAGAAAGAAAGAAAGAAAAAACAAAAGAAAGAAAGAAAGAAAGAAAGATAGAAAAAACAAAAGAAAGAAAGAAAGAGAGAAAAAACAAAAGAAAGAAAGAAAGAAAGAAAAAACAAAAGAAAGAAAGAAAGAAAGAAAGAAAGATAGAAAAAACAAAAGAAAGAAAGAAATCTTTTCTTTGGAATTTTTTTTTTTGACAATTCGTGTGAAAAAAGATTTCACAGATTTTGAATTTTAATGGAAATATTTGGATTTTGTGTGAAATCTTCATTGATTGGCTGATTTGGTTCATTTGTTCGATGGCATATCAACTCCTTATGGGTTATCTTATGCTAAAATTTCATTCATTAGTAAATGTTTGTAATTATAACGATATTTCCAACGTAGCTTTTCATTTTTTCATGGCCCTTTTTTTATTCGTCAATTATCATTTGTTTGCACACAGTTATTTGGTTTGAAGTATTTTCATTCAATACCAATATCACTCATCAATAAGAACTTAACAGATCCTCGGTGTCTAAGTGGAACTGAAAGTAATGTCAATGAAAGAGTCATTCACCTTTCCAAGAACTCCTCAACTAAAACTGTTTGATAGAATTCCGTGTCCTGCAGACAAGACGACCTCTTTGAGGAGGAATCTCTCTCCTTTGCAAAATATTCACGTGATATATTTTTTTAGACCTATTCAGTGATTTTCATATCAAATACGAATAATTTCCACCCAATTTGATATTTTTAAGTAACTAATAATGAAAAAAAAATCCCTATGTTTCAACTCTTCCAAAAAATTAATAGCTCTATTCAATTGTAATCAGTTGTTTGCACATAGATGGTTTCAAGTTTAAGCAATCAATGAGTCTTTAACAGGCATCAAGAACTCAGGGTGAATCTGAGAGTAATGACAATGATAGGGTTCTCCAGACTCCCCAGAACTCCAAAAGTGGAGCCTCACCATCAGATGCAGTTTAGTGTAGTACACAGAACGTTCATTTCTTTTGGGGGTGGTCTTTCTCCAATGCGGGGTATGCAGTCAGCGGGAGGGGTAACTAGTTGCATTTTTTTTTATAGATGATAAATCTTTGGCGTTTATTACAATTGGCAAGTGTTATTTATTCGTAAATCGTACTTTCAATTGTTGATTCATCTTCTTTATAATTAACGTCTTTTTGTGTTAGCAGTAAAATTGGCTAATGACCATCAACGAGACTCTACAAACGAGATGAAATCACGCGATTCCTTACGGCAATTTTATCAAAGATTCAAACTGATACCAACATCAACAAGACGTGAAGGACACGCCCAGTAAAAGAAGAAACAAATTCCTTAATAACACCATATTTTTCTGGATTTTATGAACAACACTTGTATATTTATGCTTATTTAGAAGTTTGATTTTTCTGAGAAGGTGATTATCGACGTTTTTTTTTTAAATTATTTTATTCTTATTTATTTTTGTCTTAGGTAGTGATAGTTTTCAGGTGGCTTAGTAGCAATGTGTTTTCATGCCTACATTTAGAGGTTCATCTTTTAGGAAGGTGATTATCAATTTTCTTCCTTCTTCTAGGCAAAGAAAACAGTGTTTTGAGGAGTTGTAAGCTGGTGCTACTTATCTTACTTACTAGTTTTGGTGTGTTTTTGTTTTTTGAGGTCCTATACGTGTCTAGAAAGTGTTGTCCTGTATTTGTATATCTTATTGTAAAATGATGTTTTGTGTGTGTATAGTTTCTTTGTTTCCAGGAGCCTCATATATATATATATATATATATATATATATATATATATATATATTCTTTTTTTTACCCATCCGTTCTTATATTTTATCCCTCCAAGCAGGTACTCTAGACAACATCCAGTGTCCGTACTGACCAGGTGTATGAAAGTTTTTGCTGGTCGGCCAGCACTGATGTACCCATGTCTTGGAGGCCATAGAAGAACGTCGCTTATTTGAAAGGTATAAGAGATGGGAGGTAAGTGGCTGCTGTTTTATGTGGTGCTGCTTCGAGGATTTATTCAAAACAGCGCGCAGTATTCTTGTGTCGTTCCTAACTAGCTTTTTCTCTTAGCTTTTCGTTAGAATTCAGGTGGTGTCAACATACAGTAGTATCGACACAGCAACTGCTTGGAAGATATCGTATTTTATTTTATCAGAGAAATTAGATTTCTCAATGATCGACAGTCTGTCATTAGCAGTCTCCGCATTTGTTATGCTTATGTTGACATCGTTTTCTGTAGATGAGATATTGCTGCTGAGGTATGTCAATTGGTCGATTCATATCATAAGCTTGCTATTTAGTGTGAAGATGTCTTCATCTTATTTAAGCATATATACTTCATAAAATAGAACTAATGATGCATTAGAATTGGAAGTATACCGAACACACACACACACACACACACACACACACACATATATATATATATATATATATATTCCTATATTCTCATCGTCAAGCCGTGATGATAGCACAGATTCCCTTGAATCTCTTTCAAAATTCGTCCCTATTTTCCATCGCGCCTGGCTGGTCCTCTATACTTCACCAAGTGTCCGAACAGAACTAATGTAAGTCTGCTTGACTGCCAACACTAGTGCTTCCATACGTAGGAATTCACTAGAAACCGCTGCTTACGAGTTTGTCCGAGTGTTTCCAACCGTCCCCAGTCAGTCATATTCGTCTTACTAGGATGGTTTATGAGATGAGAGGTAAGTGGCCGTACACATGTTAAAAACAGCTTGCAGCATTCTTGTCCAGTTGCCATCAAGGTTTTTCTTCAGGCGTTTTGTCCAGGTAGTGCATTCACACTGTAGTAGTGACACAGCCACAACTTTGGAAGAAATACCGTTTTATTTTATCAGAGAAATGAAGTTCATGTGTTTTAAACAAGAAAAAGTCATCTCCAATTAAGTGATAATTCTGAAAGTAGTAGACCAGTTCTCGGCAGAAATTTTTGTAGGGAAGGGCGCTACTCCTTTCCCTAGATTTCTTCACTTTACCCTTGATCCATACCTTATAATGCTGAATGTTAAGCAAGGAGGGATCGAGTACCATTTTTTGAGTCTTTGGTAAGACTCGACCTGGGATTGAACCGAACCATTGGCGAACACTCTTACCGCTTGGTCAATACACACACACACACACACACACGCACGCACGCACACACACACAAACATATATATATATATATATATATAAATTCTTGGATATCTTATTGATTCGGGCTGATGATGATACATTAGAATTAGAAGTATACCGAAAATCAACCAGTAACACACACGCACACACACACCTACCCACATACACACATAATATTTTACCGTAAGTTGTTCAAAACATATTTCTTGTCTTGCCATCTCTTCAGCGACGTTTATATACGTTCTTGCTTTTCTAAATATGTAAAATGGCGCATTCCAAGTTCTACTTTAAAGTGAACATTCTCGCAACAGTAAGGTCACCCTCACTCATCCTCTCCCAGACATCTCCATGTCCTGCATGTTCTCGTAGGCAGACTTTCTCTCTCTCTCTCTCTCTCTTGTTGAGGAGGGAGGGAGACAGAGAGAGAGAAAGAGACAGAGAGAGACAGAGACAGAGAGGAGCCACTCCCTCGATACTGAAAAGAAAGAATACAGCGTAGTTGTTGTGTGCGTAGTATGTGGAGAGTCTTAATTGCTTAAAGGCAACCCGGTATTTGACGAGCCGCTCAACGACCAAAGACTCCAGGTCTAAGAAATGCTCAGAGAGAGAGAGAGAGAGAGAGAGAGAGGGGGGGGTAGTGAAGAGAAAGCGAAAGAAGAGGAGTCATAATAAAAAAAAGTAGAGAGGGAGAGAGAGAGAGGGAAGGAGGGAAAGAGAGAGGGAGAGAGAGAGAGAGAAAGAGAGCGGGGGGGTAGTGAAGAGAAAGCGAAAGAAGAGGAGTCATAATAAAAAAAAGTAGAGAGAGAGAGAGGTAAATATTATTGGAAGCGAAACCAACAATCCGTCAAAAACGTTTGTCGATTGATATCCAAACAACTGAAACGATTAAAAGAACCTTTTTTTTCCAAGTTTTTGACATTAACCTCAGGAATTAGTTTCTGCGTCGATTGAAAATTTCCCGGCTAAATATACAACTTTTTCTTCTGGCTTGCCCATTATTGTGGGTGGATAAGAGTTTTACGCATGTGACCCAAACGATTCAAACGACACACGTGGGAATCAATGGATTTGTAACGTAAAATATTTGAAACTTGCTGAGGGTGGTCTCGTGAC
>CAUZXS010002988.1:0-17500 GCA_963585895.1 Sepioteuthis lessoniana | reverse complement strand
GATAGTGGTCCATTTAAAACTGAATATATACATATCAAGGATTTAGAATTTAAAATTGCTTCTGCTGCTGCTGCAGTGTAGGTAATAGTTATGGTGAGAAGAGGTGGGGAGGTAAGTCTTTGAGCGGCAGCAGCAGCCATACCATTTCAGTGGCCATGATGGTATGGAATAATTAACATAGTGCATTTGTGACTGAAACCTTTTTTTTTTAAATGGTGACTTTTTTTTAAAATAGTGACTTTATCATTCTTTCTTTCTTTCTCTGGTTAATTCTGCCTGTAATAGGTGAAAGTAAAGATAATATCTTAGTCGTCCACAGCTATGGAATTTCCGTAGGATCAGTTAATAATAATAATAATAATAATAATAATAATAATAATAAGAAGAAGAAGAAGAAGAGGAGTCAAACAGTCTCATCTCATGGAATTTGCCGTTCAGATGAAAATGAAAGAACACGAAAAATAGACAAATATTTAGATCTTGCCAAAAAAACAGAAAAAGCTATGGAACAAGAAGATGGTGATGTCAACTGTTGTTGGTGCACTGGGAACGTTCCCCAAAGGCCTGGCAAAGAAATGGTATGAAGTGAAGATCAGAAGGATCGCGACCATCCAGACTACAGCAGTTTTGAAATCAGCTAAATCAATAATTCAATAACATATGAATAAAGTTCTCAATCATTTTAAACATTTTGTCAAGCAGAATTATTATTTGACCCCCCCCATGGGGCCTAAATAAACAAATGAACCTGGATGTATTGGTAACGAATTGGTGATTCCACGTTCTTATAAACGCCATCACAAGAATCTTCTACCCAGAACCTTCTTTTCATTTGTTGGTAAGGGTGGGGATTTTACCTCTTTTCAGAAGATTCAGAAGGCGTTTTCTAGGTCTCGCTGGCTTAATTACATATCATTTGCCTTTATTTTCTATAATTTTTGCGATTTGACATCCAGTTTAATGGCCATCAAAGGCGGCCTTGAAGTAAGCATTTTTAGTTATAAATTTTTATTAACTTAATAATTGTTGTAATGTCGACGAAAACTAAAGTGAGTGGAATATTTACGATAATTGATGCAGTTTTTGTTGGCGCCTTGGCAATGGCAAAAACACGCCTGGCATTTGGCATTGAAGGTGGAATCCATTTTGTTTGGCTTGTTCGTAGGGTAATGAAAAGTGCCAAGACAATTCGAAGGTGAACAAACATCCTCAATGAATAATTCCTCTTCTTAATGAACAACTTACCTTCACTCTCACCTTTTCGTTTAATGTTTGGGCTAAGGGGAAACTTACATTCTTCACTTAACACTTCGTAACTTTTAATTTGAGTGAATCAAAACTTTTGCAATATTTGGTAACCTGAGGCACAAATCGGAAGCTCCGGGTGCTTTTACCTTCAGGGTCGTGGTGGCAAACTGGACGGTGAGATGCCGAGTGCTATTTGTCGGATTTGTCTCTATGGCTTGGAGCACGGCTTCGGAATCGACATGACCATGCCTGATTGTCGAGGTTATTGCAAACATTTTTTTAACCTTTTCGTTTCTATTATTTACTGCCCCATTACTTTTTGCACCACAAATGTTTTTGTTTGTTGTGGCCTTGTTTGAGCTCTTGAAGCTGAAGTTCTCAAATTAGATTACAGTGCACATTCATCTGTGGGGCTTTCAAATCACACACAGCGTAAAGCCATCCACAACATGTAAGCGCACCAGCTACCATGGTACAACTAACCACATCGGGTACCCATGTCGACCTGAACTGCTTCGGTCTTGTGATGTAATCGTGGCAAATTAGCGCAGAGCGAAATATCGTAAAACTTTTGACTCTTTGTACTTTTTGTTGCTAATAAAAAATATCATATTTATAATTGTTATTACGTTCATCTGTTTGCATGTTCCTAACAGCTTTTTGATGGTCATTTATAATGATCAAGTGACAGCTAGTCTACGCCAATCGCAGGAAGCATTTTTCAGTATCTTTTCAGATCCCTGCAACTATTTAGTCAGCTTCAACATTTCTCGACCTTCTAAATCTTCCAATTTTGATTCCAGTGTTTTTGATACGGTACTAAAATGCATCCACAATTATGGAAACCATCCTAACTATCATATTCCATACTTTTCTCTGATCTCGGGCAAGGTCATTGCATTTTTCATATTTATCATTCTTATCCATATTCTCTATCGAGTGGTTCATTTTATCATTTTTCCCGGTCCTCACATCCAGTTTTTAATGTTTCAATAGTGTAGTCAATTGGTATGAAAAAACTGAGAGTGTTTTGTGATTTTTTTCCGATATCATCTTGGATTTGTACAAATATTGTCATTATTATATTTTTTGCAAGTTTTCCTCTGTGATTGGTACTTATAGCACCATTTTGTTTTTTTTTTACGGACATTGGCATAATGGTCAGTGCGTTCGCCAATTGCCCGGGAAACCGCGGTTTAATCCCAGGTCGAGTTATACCAAAAATTCAAAAAATGGTACTTGATTCCTCCTTGCTTAACACTCAGCATTATAAGGTACTGATCAAGGGTAAAGTGGAGTAATCCAGGGAAAGGAGTAGCGCCCTTCCCTACACCTCAGGGTAGTAGCTATTGAAAAGGGTGCCTTCGGGCCCCGCTCGACTACGGTCACCAACTGTACTTTTACTATTAAAAGAGATTCAATTTCTCTGTTGAGATCTTCCTGTCTTACCCAGTTGAGATCTTCCTGTCTTACCCAGTTGAGATCTTCCCGTCTTACTCACTTGAAATATCCATACAGTTTTTTCCTATATTTATTTTCTAGATTTTTTTTATTGTTGTTTTTCTGTTTGTCCTTAAGTGATTTTTGTTGCGGTTCTAACCTTCACATTCCACAGCAATTTCAGTTCTCAATGAGATCCTGGTATTTTCGCCTTTCTCTCTCACAGATACATTTACGGTCTGGTATATTTTTGCTTAGGACCAGAAAATCCAGATCATCGAAGTTAAGCTGCGATGTGACTGCTCACTATCTAAATGGGTGACCATTTTGTAGCATCAAACATTGTAAACATCCAAAGGCCGGTGTGTAAGACTAAGCAAACCTGTGTAAATAATAATGTTTACAATATTATGTGGTAGTAATTATCTTTAAAGTTCGTTTTTACAAGTTTATTTCCATCGTAAAAAATTAAACTTCAGAGGTTTTAATCGTTTTTTTTTTTTCGTTATCAAATCTGTAATAACAATTGTGAAAGTTGATTAGGTATTTTTGGTTTTTGATTTTTAAAAGTCATCATCAATTCAAGAGTTGTTCAGCGTATTCCCTTTTTCTTTAATCTTGAAATGTGGGCATAACAAGATGAACGAAGAGAAATGGCTCTGTCAGCTGGGAGAGGGGGGACTGCAGAATACACCGACCGCATCTCTGCAGAGGGGTAAGACATCCCCAACGCGTGATCCAGTAGGCTGGAGCTGCAGAATACACCGACTGCATCTTTGAAGAGAGGTAAGACTCCCCCAACGAATGTCCTAGATATGACACTAAACAATCTGATGGTGAGGCTCCAGTAATGCTGGAGCTTTGAGGAATGCGGAGTATCCCTTGCCATCGTTCCCAGGTCCACTCAGGCCCATAGTGGTAGCTCCTGATTGGGTCTTATCTCTGGGTTAAACAGAACTAAACTGTCTACTTATGCTAAACTGAATTGTTTGAAATGGAACTGTTTATAAGTAATAAAAAAAATGGATTTGGCATTAAATAACCTACAATGGTTGATGTGCCATAAAACTAAACGAAACGAAAAGGAAAAATGTGACTTAAACACCATTTCTTATAAATAACCTAACAAATGTTAGTGATCATTTCCGAATGTTATTTTGGGTCAGGTAATAATGAATAGCTGACTGATATGCAATTTAAAGCCATATTAAAGAAATTAATTCCACTATGAGGCTTTGGCTGCCATGATGTGGCTTCGTTAAGGCGTCAATAGGTTTAATGATGACAACATGTCAATTGCCATCGGTTAATATATTGTCTATATAAACACTAGTTAAACATTAAAGTAGTATAAGTCGTACAAATATCTGCCTTATATATATATTTATATATATATATATATATATATATATATATATGCATACATATATATATATATATATATATATATATATATATATATATATATATTTGTAAATCGGCTTGACATGATTGCAGTTGGCTTTCAGTGACGACTATATCAGATAGTTAATGATTTTCTTTACTCGTTATCCTTATTTTTCGGACTTTTTTCTTTTGTTTCTTTTCTTCAATCTTAGATTTCTTCCCCATTTATAACCAGTCTGTGTTTGCTACGTTCATTCTTCTTCTTCTTCTTCTTCTTCTTCTTCTTCTTCTTCTTCTTCTTCTTCTTCTTCTTCTTCTTCTTCTTCTTCTTCTTCTTCTTCTTCTTTCTATTTTACACTCCTTCCATATTTCAAGATGAAGTAACAAACCGGATACAAAATCCCATTCTCTCTTTTTTTTATTCGTCCATTTTATTTTCTCGTTTGTTTATTTACATGAAATTAACAATATGGAGATTTTAGATTGTGTATGAAAAATAAGATAACTAAAGATAATACATACATCTTTAATGATTCTTTGGGTCGCCATGATGAAAAAATTTGTGGCCGACGACTGTTCCAGTTGTGGTAGGAGGATGAAGAGAGGAGGAGGAGGAGGAGGAGGAGGGGAATAGCAAAGGCAATGAACTGATAATAGATTTTTAGGGAAAGCGAGGAACTTGGGGTTTATAAAAAAAATAACCAGGATACCCAGGTTTATATGAAGGGAATGAGGAGAACTGCAAAGAGATGAACGGCAAAGGGTGTGCCCCGAAAGGGAAGAGAAGATAAAAAAGAGGCGGGGTACAGAGAGTGAGAATTTATGTGTGTGTGTGTGTGGGGGGGGAAAGGAACGGCTTTGGTTTGGTTGGTTTGGTTGGACTTTATGGCATATCAAACCTTGTGGGTCATTTAATGCCAAATCCTGTTTACACACACACACACACACACACACACATATATATATATATATATATATATATCCAAAATGTGTTTACAACTCATATATATATATATATATATATATATATATGAATTGTAAACACATTTTGGAGATAACATTCATAAACGAGCATGAAATCTTTTTTGCAGTTTAATGTTTAATGTTTTCAAGTATTGCTAGATTACAAGTCACAATTTAACATCAGTCATTTGTTTGCACATATAGTTTGTTCTTTTCAGCCCATAGATAGGATCCTATCAGGTGCTACCACTCCGGGTCAGAGTGGACCTGGGACTAATGGTAATGAAGGGGTACTCCACATTCCCCAAATCTCCAAGGCTGGAAACTCGCTATCAGATAGTTTAATGTCATATCCAAGACACTCGTTTGAGGAGGGGTCTTACCCCTCTGCAAAGATGCATTTGGTGTATTCTACGGCCCTAGCCGACTGGACTGTGGACAGCTTTGGAATAGATAGATAGAGAGAGAGAGAGGGGGTAGAGAAAAAATGTGTATGTATGTGTATGTGTGTGTGTGTGTGTGTTTTGGACAGTACGTTAAAAACAATAACAATTAAGATGCTCACTAAAAGAACTTGTACAAAAAAAAAAAAAAAAAAAGAATAGAGATGTGCATGCACTTTATCCATAAAGCCATTTTAAAATATAACGAATGGAATTCATTCTGAAATAGCATGAAAGTAAAATATTTTAAAATTATATTTCAATGTCTGTTCACAATATTTTTAGAACAAATACCGTGTGTACCCGTATACTAGTCAAAGTTATATTATCATTGATTATTATCATTCACCAATGGTCCAGGAGACCTAGGTTCAATCCCAAGTCGAGTCATACCAAAGACTTAAAAAATGGTACTCGATACCTCTTTGCTTAACACACAGCATTATAAGGTACAGATCAAGGGTAAAGTGGAGCAATCCAGGGAATGGAGTAGCGCCCTCCCCTACACCTTGGTGGAGTAGCTCTTGAAAAGGGAGCCTTTGGGTCATCCTCGATTACGGTGGCCAACTTTATTTACTTTACATAAACTCACAAAGTTCTTTTCTTCCATATTTGTCCTCGTTATAGTTTAATATCATTTTGTGTCCTCCCTTATTATCTCTCTCTCTCTCTCTCTCTCTCTCTCTCTCTCTCTCTCTCTCTTTGGTGGTCATCCTCTATTATTTTTTCCTTTATAACAATCGTTCGTGTATCTCTGATAAAAAAAAGGTAATTTCTTAAACAATATATCATCCACTTAGTGGGGGTAAATATGGGGATACAAACTTTTTTTTTCGTCCCATCTGAATAAACATTTCGGATCAATTTGTATTGTGCACAGGAAATAAACGTTTAATATGAAAAATAATGACCAATTGCGAAGAGATTCTTTGTGTTAATGAAAATTTTAATGGAAAGGAATTATCATAATTATTTTTTCTGAAACTTATTAAGCGAATATCTATACTTTCAAAGCTGTTATAAGATTAAATGAAATATTATTGGCAGTATCAAAAATGCCTTCGTTTGTAAATTTACGAATAGTTCAGAGAAAACATCTAATGGGTTCTTGATTGTTTTTTGATATTCTTCATAACAGATTTTCCCAGTTATTCCAAAAGTTTATTAAGCTTATATAATCGTCTACATATGATAACCTTTCTTTGCTATTTTGAATGTTTTTAAGCTTATATAATGGCCAATATATTGTATACCTCGATTATCCAACTTTTCAGACTTTGAGAAATTTATATAATCGTCTGCATGTGATTTCCTTCGATTATTTCAAGCTTTTCTGAAAGTTTTTGAAGCTTATGTAATAGTCAACATATGGTATCCTTGAATTATCCAAACTATTCTGAATGTTTTTAACTTTATGTAATGGAGCTCTTTTGAATGTTTTTGGAGATTATGTAATCGTCCACACACTTTATACGTCCATTATTCTAAATGTTATGAAAGTTTTGAAGCTTATATAATCCTCTATTTATGGTACCTTTCGATTATCCAAATCCTTCTGATTGTTTTTGAAGCTTATATAATCCTCTATTTATGGTACCTTTCGATTATCCAAATCATTCTGATTGTTTTTGAAGCTTATATAATCCTCTATTTATGGTACCTTTCGATTATCCAAATCATTCTGATTGTTTTTGAAGCTTATATAATCCTCTATTTATGGTACCTTTCGATTATCCAAATCATTCTGATTGTTTTTGAAGCTTATATAATCCTCTATTTATGGTACCTTTCGATTATCCAAATCATTCTGATTGTTTTTGAAGCTTATATAATCCTCTATTTATGGTAATTTCGATTATCCAAATCATTCTGTTTGTTTTTGAAGCTTATATAATCCTCTATTTATGGTACCTTTCGATTATCCAAATCATTCTGATTGTTTTTGAAGCTTATATAATCCTCTATTTATGGTAATTTCGATTATCCAAATCATTCTGTTTGTTTTTGAAGCTTATATAATCCTCTATTTATGGTACCTTTCGATTATCCAAATCATTCTGTTTGTTTTTGAAGCTTATATAATCCTCTATTTATGGTACCTTTCGATTATCCAAATCATTCTGATTGTTTTTGAAGCTTATATAATCCTCTATATATTGTATACCACGATTTTCCTCGTTTTTTTAAAAATTGGTTTTAAGCTTATGTAATCGTTTTTATAAAGTGTATTTCAATTTTTTAACCTTTGCTGAATGTTTTTTTTATGCTTATTGTATCCTTGAATTATCCAAATTATTCCGAATGTTTTTAATCTTATGTAATTGATCTCTTTTTACTGTTTTAAAAGTTTATGTAATTGTCCACATATTGTATATGTCGATTTTTCTAGATTTTATGAATATTTTTGAAGCTTATGTAATCGGCAATTAATGGTATCGTTCGATTATCCTATTGATTCACGATGTGCATAGTTTGGAACGAGCAGCAGCAAACATAGGCCTCTATGTTAATGCGCACAAAACGGAATATATGTGTTATAATCAAACGGGGGGCATCTCCACTCTAGACGGAACCCCTCTTAAACTAGTAGACAAATTCACTTACCTAGGAAGCAGCGTCGCATCAATCGAAAAAGACATCGACACGAGGTTAACGAAAGCATGGACAGCAATCAATAGGCTATCGATTATATGGAAATCAGACCTAACCGATAAAATGAAACGCAGTTTCTTCCAGGCAGCGGTCACATCGATACTGCTATATGGCTGCACTACATGGACTCTAACAAAACGGCTGGAGAAGAAGCTAGACGGCAATTACACAAAAATGCTGCGAGCAATCTTGAACAAGTCCTGGCGGCAACACCTCACAAAACACCAACTGTACGGCCACCTGCCTCCTATCACGAAAACTATTCAAGTTAGACGAACCAGACATGCAGGACACTGCTGGA
Source organism: Sepioteuthis lessoniana (assembly GCA_963585895.1). Taxonomy (NCBI): domain Eukaryota; kingdom Metazoa; phylum Mollusca; class Cephalopoda; order Myopsida; family Loliginidae; genus Sepioteuthis; species Sepioteuthis lessoniana. The sequence goes on along the minus strand of CAUZXS010002988.1, from coordinate 9,067 downwards.
GAAGCAGGGACGAACTCATAAGTGATGTACTCCTATAAACCCCCACACATGGCCGTGCAAAAGCAGGACGACCAGCACGAGCATACATTCAGCAACTATGTGAGGATACGGGATGTTGTCCTGAAGACCTACCTAGGGCGATGAACGATAGGGAAAAGTGGCGAGAGAGGGTCAGGAATATCCATGCTACCAGCACGACATGATGATGATGATGATTTATATGGTATACTTTGATTATAATCGCTCTTCAGAAAGTTTGACATGTGTTATTTTCCGATTATCCTAACTCTTTGACAGTTTGAGAAACTTATTTATCGCTCTACATATGATATACTTCTATTATCCAATGTCCTTTAAATATTTTTGAATCTTATTTAACGCTAAACATATATCCTTCGATTATCTTATATCTTTTGAATATTTTTTAAGCCTATTTAACGTTCTTCATATGATATCCTTCGATTATCCAAGCCTTTCTGAAAGTTTGAGTTTAGGTAGTCGTCTACATATGGTGTCAGTCGATGATCTTAAGAGTCATGGTGGATTGGTGTAAACAGGAACTGGACTGAATAAATGGCAAAGTGTTTGTTCTTCTCTCGTTATTTTCTTTTTTACTAAAAAGAAAACCTGACTATTAAAATCATTATGCCTTTAAATGCTTTGTTGACCTTGCAAAATCTGCGATAAGACACATTTTAGATACACTGAATCTCGGAACATTTACTTGAATAATCAGTTAGGAACCACTATATGCATTTTAGTTTATTTGGTCAAAACTGCGGGTTTTTTTATTACGCAGTTTCTTCCAAGCAGCGGTCGTGTTGATACTGACGTATGGATGAACTACTTTGACGCTAATTAAACGTATGGAGAAAAAGCTTGACGGCAATTACACAAAAATGCTACGTGCTGTATCAAACAAGTCCCGGAGACAGCACCCCCAAAACAGCAGCTGTAGGGCCACCTACAACCCATCACGAAAACTATTCCAATTAGACGAACCAGACATGCAGGACACTGCGGGAGAAGTAAGGACGAACTCATAAGTGATGTACTCCTGAGGACTCCTTCACATGGACGAGCAAAGGCTGGACGACCAGCTCGAACCTACATACAGCAGCTCTGTGCCGATACGCGATGTAACCTTGAAGACCTGCCGGAAGCAATGGGCAAGAGAGAAGGGTGGCGAGAATGGGCCAGGAATATCCGTGCTAATGGCGTGATATGATTATTATTTGGACAAAGTCGGTCACAAGATTAGGTTGAAAGAGTTGCTAGCGTGGACTGAATCAATATATGTTATACACAAGAGATTCGAGAAAATATTGTTGAGTTCTGGGCATGACACTTAGTTGTGTCCGGCGGTGAAGCTACTATTCTGGAGATCCTGGGTACATGGAGTAATTCCTTCGTTGTCATTACTCCTAGGTCCACTCTGATACAAAGTTGTGGCACCAGTTAGGGTCGCATCTATGAGTCAAATAGATCTGTTTGAAAGTTGCTTGTGTTAGATAGGAATACTTGAAACCATATAACTATGGGCAAATTATTTGTATTGGATTAGAATGATTGAAACCATACAACTGAGAGCAAATTATTTGTATTCGATAAGAATACTTGAAACTATTTACCTATGTACAAATTATTTGTATTAGTTAGGAATACTTGAAACTACATAACTATGAGTAGATAGGAAGACTTGAAAACATTCAACTGCGAGCAAATTATTTGTATTTGAATACTTGAAACCATATAACTACAAATTATTTGTATTAAGAAGAGTTACTTGAAGCTTTAATTGTCTATTAAGGATTATTTTAATCATCTGTTGCAGTAAATTATAATTGATGGATGATGCCGAATCTTCCTGAAAGTCACTTAGCTTCTAGCAGCATTGAAATCCTTTTTTTCCACCAGGAAATAACATGGTCAACACACACTTATCAAAGTTAAACGACCCAGTGAATATTACCAAAATAATTCTGAAAGCATCTTTAACGAATATTTTGGATTGGTAAATCACATTTTTAAAACAGTTCTGAAAACACACGGTGGTGTATGATAGCCTCCACACATATTTATTGTTATTTACTCATTAGAGTTTTTCACTGGAGATTGAGTGACTGCAAGTCCCCTCAAATCTCCAGGACTCTTCTCAGTATTCTGGCCGTTTTCAATAATGTTATTGTTTGGATGGTCTCCACTCGGTCGCCAATTTCTAAATCTTCCAGGACCTTTAATAATCCTTTAGTTACCGTGCCAAAGGCACCAATCACAATTGGTATAATTGTCACCTTCATGTTCCATAGTTTTTTTCAATTCTCTAGCAAGGTCAAGGTACTTATCTCTCTTTTCACATTCTTTCAGTTTTATTCTGTTGTCTGCCGGGACAGCAAAGTCGACAATTTTGCAGATTCTCTTTTTTTTTTTTTTTGTTGATTATTATAAGATCTGGTCTTCGAGCCGAGATTGGGTGATCCGTTTGTATATCAAAGTCCCACAGGAGTTTGTGAGTGTCATTTTCTATTCTTCTTCTTATTATTATTGTTTTTAAAGTTTGCAGTATCTATTTAAAAAGTGTTTCCTATCTTGGAAAGAACACACACACACACACACATCTATGAATATGGAGAAATTGTAGATTTTGGTGAATCTGACAAGATGATAAAATAAGTGGATAACGGAAAAAGTGAATAAATCAAACACTTACAACGGGTTTAGTAGCAATATTTCGTTCTTTCTTCTGTTAATAAAGAACAAAATATTACTACAAAACCCGTTGTAAGTATTTGATTTATCCACTATTTCACTTACTCTTATCATATATACGAGGATCATTTAATAAGTTCCCATACTTTTTTTTCGTATGGGCACTTTTATGGATAGTATACACATGAAACTCTAGTCCCCTTCGAATGCACTTGTTGTACCGTTCCAACAACTTCTGGAAGGCCCCATGGAAGTCCTCTTGTGTGAGCGTGTCAATGACCTCTTTCATCTCCTCAATTGACTCATAACGACGACAGCCTCTGAGCTTAAGGAATAACTAAAAGTCACAGGGAGCAAGGTCTGACTATAGGGAGGCTGAGGAACTGTCTTGATGCCCATCTTGGTCAAATAGTCTGTGACAAGGATGGAGTTGTGGACTGGTGCATTGTCCTACTGGAAATGCCACTGAGCCGATTTGAAGAGTGCTGGCCTTTTCTGACAGAATCTCTTGCTGAACTCCCTTAAAACCTCAACATAGTAACCCTAACCCTAACCCTTTAGCCAATCAACTCTGGTGTATTATGCCACTCAAAAACTGATGCTCGATTCATGCAAGATGCTCCAAAAGCAGTCTGAAGCATTCCATACATTTCTGTAGCATTTTTCCAAGTTTAAAACAGAATTTTACTGCATATCGTTCTTCTAAAGTGTCCTGACGTCCAGAATGCATTTTTGAAATTCACCAGCTGTTACAATCAGGCTTTAGTAGGGTGTTTTCCATTTCCTGCTGTAGCTGTTCCTTTTAACCTGAAATCATAAAAATTGGTTTGTCATCTCATAAGATGTATAGCAATAACCTAGAGAATTTTCAAGAGTCTACGACAATTCTAAATGCCTGTACAAAATAATTCTGGAAACTCATTGAATGCACCACGTATAATGTAGAGGAACAGAAGTTGGAGAAAAAATCCCCACCTTCCACTATTACAACGTATATCAGAAATTGATAATTAATAAGTTCGATGGTTATCGGTGGAATTTGTTAACAGCACTAAATTGCTACGCTGGAAACAGAAGAATTGAAGCATTAACAGAATATTCGATGATTTTATTAGCGCAGAGAGGCAAGTCATCCTATAATACTGAAAAGGATATATAGTCTTATGAGAATTCTGTGAAAACAGATTTCAAAGCAAGAAGGAAAAAAAAATTCGATATTATATCAAAACAGGTGGTTAGGTCCAAGATATGAGATGTGATCAATTGAATGTCATAAATCAAATTACTGCTCTTAAAAATAGGAATGGTGACATTGCCGGAACCTTCCCTGAATTTCTGAGAGGGAAAAAAATCCAATCAAAATATGGAAAGATAAAAAGTATAAGAAAAATTTAGAGTGAGAAGAGAAGTTTATAACTATTGTAGACGGCAGAGCACACACACACACACACACACACACACACACACACACACACACACACACACACACATTATATATATATATATATATATATATATATATATACAGTCACCATTTGTCGATTTTTGCTGAAAAGCAGAGGTCGGCTTAAAAAGCAAATAGATCCTTGTATTCCTACGCGAGTAAATTCAGATTATCTTAAAGAATTTTGAGGACAACTCAAGAAATTGCCAACGCTTCTTCTTCTTCTTCTTCTTCTTCTTCTTCTTCTTCTTCTTCTTCTTGTTAGTTGGTGGTAAAACACACCTGGCACACGTATAATCCCTTGTAAAGAAACATTAGAAACACTCATCGTAGGGGCAATTGTGCAAATATTTTTTTTATTTCACCAGCAATCGCTGAACCGAGAAACGTTTATCTTACTTGGCGTTTGGAAACAAATTCTTCTGCAAATTCGTATTGAAGAGAATTTTTTCTTTTTCTTTTTCTTTATCGCCTTCTTGTAAGACCTTTTCTTTTCTCTTTTTCTGGTTGATTAATATTCACTGCTTTCTCTTCTTTTCCTTTCCACTCCGTTGGCGGTGGATGGGCACACTGATTGTGCCCCTCCCCATCCATTGCAGAGCGGTAAAACTCCCAAATGAACTGCATCTTATAATGAGGTTCCATTCCTAGAAATCTGGATTGTGGTGTACCCTTCCCTTCATTGCCATTATTGCCAGGTCCACTCTAACCTAAAGTGGTAATACTTGTTAGAGTCCCATCTATTGATCATAAAAATCTGTTAGGGTCCCATCTAGGGGTCACATAGGTTGGTTTAGTTAGGGTCTTTGTTTAATGGCATAACAACCTTCATGGGTTATTCAATGCCAAATTCATTCTTCTAAAAGAACAGTAGTGGTACTCATTAACTCATAGCTAGTGGTGGTGGGCGATAAAGGGATTTATACTTTTTCCAAGGGTTGTAGTTCGAAAGTGAACGTTATAGCGCGATTGCAGATCGAACCCATTTACTATAATATTGAAGTCCAGCCACTTCGGCAAAAGGACCCCCCCTCCTATAAATTATTTGTATTAAGAATAAGTAAAGTAAAAGTAAAGTTGTCTCCCTTTAGTCGAGGGTGACTCGAAGGCTCCCTTTTTGATAGCTACTACACCAAGGTGTAGGGGAGGGCGCGACTCCTTTCCCTGGATTGCTCCACTTTATCCTCGATCCGTACCTTATAATGCTGAGTGTTAAGCAAGCAGGCATCAAGTACCATTTTTTGAGTCTTTGGTGTGACTCGACCTGGGATTGAACCCAGGTCTCCCGGGCCAGTTTACTAAGAATAATCATTAGTTACTTGAGACTATATAATTATTCTAATTAGATTGGAATACTCGATATCATAGAATTGTGTGCAAATTAATTGCATAAGATAGGAATACTTGATATCATATAAGTGTGTGCAAATTATTTGTATTAGATAGGAATACTTGATATCATAGAACTGTTTGCAAATTATTTGTATTAGATAGGAATACTTGAAAAAAAATAACTGTGTGCAAAGACCTATTAAGAAGCAATTTCACCAAAAATGTACAATAAACACGATTTCCTAACCTCTTGGCATAAACAACCCTCGATAAGTTGACACACCGTTAAAATCAATCAATCAATCTAGTTTTAGGGTTGGGTTTAGCAGGATATTTTTATATTTCAATTTACATGTTTATATGAATAAAATTCCATTTTATTATTTTGACTTGTGTTTATCCAACTTTATTTTCTTTCTTCGTCTTTGGGACAGATATCTTCAATTGCATCCAGATTAGGGCCACGTGACACTGGTGTCTTGTTTAGAAAAAAAAAACAACTTTTATATAAAAATTGGTAGGTGTATACCTATTAGTTACATATTTATTTGATCTTTCCTCTACGTCTAAAATGAATAAGTTGTTGGATTAATTCCATAGCGTCTTTAATGAGGAATACCGACAGAACTGAATCACTTTTCGAACCGCTCCTTATAGACATGCTTCTTGCGGAACACCCTGCGTTAAACCGATCTTGTGTCACATCCCAACACCGCATAGTGGGGGGGGGGGTTTAAATACCGAGAAAGAGATAGACTGTAAGAGAGATCAAGAGAATTGTACGAGATTGCGATATAAAAAAAAATCCCTAATGACTGTCTACTTATATTTACTATATCATGTATCTCTTTATTGTCGGAACAGATTTTAAAATTTTGTCAGCTAATAACCCTTAAAAAATCCTCCTAAAATGAAAATCTGATCCCATTTCAGGTTGCAAACGACTGCTTTATAGTCTGCTCCTACACCAACCCTCCCAACCCCACCGTGTGCGCATATGACTTACTTATTTAACATGATTGTGTCTATAATATTTAAATGTGTGTGTACAGTGTTTCCGTTGTATACACGTCATGTTTTTGCATCAGTATCTATTCTCTCAGTGTATTTGTAAGGAGATGCCTTTGTGGACATATGCACATAGGGTATAAGTGTGCCACTAGCAAGTCGTATTTCCTGTATATTTCTTCTTCTTCTTCTTCTTCTTCTTCTTCTTCTTCTTCTTCTTCTTCTTCTTCTTCTTCTTACGTCATTGTGCCACAAATTAAGGGCGAACACGTGGGGAAGACAACAGATGGCAAACATTCCAAACAAATGAAACGCAAGATAGGGTTTACAATAAAAGAGAGGTAAATGGACTGAGAAACAAAGAAAGAAACAAAGAAAGAAACAAAGAAAATAAAAAAAAGAGAGAGAGAAAGAAAAGAAAAAAGACAGAAAGAAAGAAAAATATAAGAAAAAAGGTTAAGAGAGTAAGAAGTAGGAGTCGGAAGGTAAGAAAGACAGAAAGAAAAAACGAAGAATATTAATGAAGAAAGATTAAGCATATAGAATGAAAAAAGAAAAAAAAAAGAAAAAAAGAAACAATCATATTGAGTAGTAGTGTGGGGGGATGCGGAAAACTAGAAATTTTTATATAGGCAAAAAAGAAAGACAAGAACAATAAGAAGAAAAAAGAAAGGATAGAAAGCAATGGAAAGGGGAAAAGAATAAAGAAGAAAGGAAGGATGAATTGAAGGAAAAAGAAAGAAAAGAAAGAAAAAAGCAAGGGACGGAAAAAAGAAAAAAAAAGGAAGAATTGAAAGAAAAAGAAAAGAATAAAAGAAGGAAAAATAAAGAAGGAAGGAAAAAGGAAGGTAAAAAAAGGAAAGGAAATGAAAGAAGCATATAAAAGACACACAGAAGAATTAATGAAAAATGGAGAAGGATGACTAGACATTTATTCGCAATTAAAAATGATTAAAAGAACAAAATATAAATGAATTTAAAAAAGAAGGAAAAGAAAGGGAAAAGAAAGAAGAGAAGAAAAATGAAAAATCAAATAAAGAAAAAAGGTTATTTCAAAAAAAAGAAAAATGAAAGTAATCATGAAAAAGGAAAGAAATTAGAAAGGAAAGAAATGTGGAAAGGAAAGAAATGTGGAAAGGAAAGAAATGAGAAAGGAAAGAAATGAGAAAGGAAAGACATGAGAAAGGAAAGACGTGAGAAAGGAAAGACATGAGAAAGGAAAGACATGAGAAAGGAAAGAAGTGAGAAAGGAAAGAAATGAGAAAGGAAAGAAGTGAGAAAGGAAAGAAATGAGAAAGGAAAGAAATGATAAATGAAAGAAATTAAAAAGGAAAGAAATGTGGAATGGAAGAAATGAGAAAAGGCAGATATGAGAAAAGAAAGAAATGAGAAAGGAAAAAAATGAGAACAGGAAGAAAAGAGAAAGAAAGAAAAAAGAAAAAAAGAAATGTGAACAGAAAGAAATAAGAAAGGAAAGAAATGAGAAAGAAATATAAAAAGAAAGAAATGAGAAAAGAAAGAAATGAGAAAAGAAAGAAATGAGAAAGGAAAAAATAAAAAAAAGAAGAAATTCGATTTGAAAGGAAAAATAGAATTAAATGTTCATTCATTATTGATTTCTTTACTTTCATTTCTTTAAAGGAAAGTATTTTTTTGGGGGGGCTACTTTACACAGTTTATTGTTAAATAAACGCCCCAATCCGCCATCTGTTTAATCACTCTCTCTTTCTCTCTCTCTCTCTCTCTCTCTCTCACACACACACACACACACATACACTAATACATGTCGAGATATACATGATTGATTGTTGGTTGATTATTTAATTATTGAATGACAAAATAAGTTTTTTTAACTAGCAATTTTATGGTTTTAAGTAAATATGAATGATATTTAGTATATAATTATAGCTTCAAGTAATCATTCTAAAACAAACAACTGACGTACACTTAACATGTTATAAGTTATAGTTTCAAGTATTCTTATTTAATAGTAATCATTTTCAAGAAATGATTTGGTTTCAGTAACAATTCCACTTTCATAATAATAATGATAATAATATAGAGTCAATTTTTTTAAAGCAGTTATGTTGTTTCAAGTAACTCATATTTTTATTCAATACAAATAATTATGGTTTCAAGTAATTATTTCTATTGAATAAAAATCATTATTTTGACAAAGAGTTATATGGTTTCAAGTAATTATTTCTATTGAATAAAAATCATTATTTTGACAAAGAGTTATATGGTTTCAAGTAATTATTTCTATTGAATAAAAATCATTATTTTGACAAAGAGTTATATGGTTTCAAGTAATTATTTCTATTGAATAAAAATCATTATTTTGACAAAGAGTTATATGGTTTCAAGTAATTATTTCTATTGAATAAAAATCATTATTTTGACAAAGAGTTATATGGTTTCAAGTAATTATTTCTATTGAATAAAAATCATTATTTTGACAAAGAGTTATATGGTTTCAAGTAATTATTTCTATTGAATAAAAATCATTATTTTGACAAAGAGTTATATGGCTTCAAGTAATTATTTCTATTGAATAAAAATCATTATTTTGAC
>CAUZXS010002987.1:90000-194127 GCA_963585895.1 Sepioteuthis lessoniana | reverse complement strand
GCGACCATAGTCGAGGGTGACCCGAAGGCTCCCTTTTCGATAGCTACTACACCAAGGTGTAGGGGAGGGCGCTACTCCATTCCCTGGATTGCTCCACTTTACCCTTGAGCCGTACCTTATAATGCTGAGTGTTAAGCAAGGTGGTATCAAGTTCCATTTTTAAAGTCTTTGGTATGACTCGACCTGGGATTGAACCCAGGTCTCCCGGGCCATTGGCGAACACTCTAACCGCTGGGCCAATGTCCCGGATATATATATATATATATATATATATATATATATATATATATATATATATATATATATATATATATATATATATATATATATATATATATATATATATATATATATATATATATATATATATATATATATATATATATATATATATATATATATATATATATATATATATATATATATATATATATATATATATATATATATATATATATATATATATATATATATATATATATATATATATATATATATATATATATATATATATATATATATATATATATATATATATATATATATATATATATATATATATAGTTTCGTTCTATCAGAACTCTTCAGTGTGGCTAGACCCGCAGGACGCTCGAAGCCGGGATCGAAACCCGTCTAACTTTACGATAGATTAAGGTTTCAGACCACACGGCTACAAGCGGACTAGTGGGGTTAAATAAATATTCGAACATATGGAAATTTTTATTTTTTATCTTTCAAACATACTCTGAACAAATTTTTATATACATTAACTGTATAAGGATATATTCTACTCATATGCGTATTGGAACTTAGGTTACAATTAATTTTACAGAAAATAATGCCATTTATTCATTTTCATGATTGAAAAAAGTAATCGGATAGTACTAGATTATTGCAATATTTTTCTAGATTGTTCTAATAATGCTATCAGTACCCATAGTTAGCCTTCTAGAATGTTCCAATAATGCTATCAGTACCCATAGTTAGCCTTCTAGAATGTTCCAATAATGCTATCAGTACCCATAGTTAGCCTTCTAGAATGTTCCAATAATGCTATCAGTACCCATAGTTAGCCTTCTAGAATGTTCCATTAATGCTATCAGTACCCATAGTTAGCCTTCTAGAATGTTCCAATAATGCTATCAGTACCCATAGTTAGCCTTCTAGAATGTTCCATTAATGCTATCAGTACCCATAGTTAGCCTTCTAGAATGTTCCAATAATGCTATCAGTACCCATAGTTAGCCTTCTAGAATGTTCCAATAATGCTATCAGTACCCATAGTTAGCCTTCTAGAATGTTCCAATAATGCTATCAGTACCCATAGTTAGCCTTCTAGAATGTTCCAATAATGCTATCAGTACCCATAGTTAGCCTTCTAGAATGTTCCAATAATGCTATCAGTACCCATAGTTAGCCTTCTAGAATGTTCCATTAATGCTATCAGTACCCATAGTTAGCCTTCTAGAATGTTCCAATAATGCTATCAGTACCCATAGTTAGCCTTCTAGAATGTTCCAATAATGCTATCAGTACCCATAGTTAGCCTTCTAGAATGTTCCAATAATGCTATCAGTACCCATAGTTAGCCTTCTAGAATGTTCCATTAATGCTATCAGTACCCATAGTTAGCCTTCTAGAATGTTCCATTAATGCTATCAGTACCCATAGTTAGCCTTCTAGAATGTTCCAATAATGCTATCAGTACCCATAGTTAGCCTTCTAGAATGTTCCATTAATGCTATCAGTACCCATAGTTAGCCTTCTAGAATGTTCCAATAATGCTATCAGTACCCATAGTTAGCCTTCTAGAATGTTCCAATAATGCTATCAGTACCCATAGTTAGCCTTCTAGAATGTTCCAATAATGCTATCAGTACCCATAGTTAGCCTTCTAGAATGTTCCATTAATGCTATCAGTACCCATAGTTAGCCTTCTAGAATGTTCCAATAATGCTATCAGTACCCATAGTTAGCCTTCTAGAATGTTCCATTAATGCTATCAGTACCCATAGTTAGCCTTCTAGAATGTTCCAATAATGCTATCAGTACCCATAGTTAGCCTTCTAGAATGTTCCAATAATGCTATCAGTACCCATAGTTAGCCTTCTAGAATGTTCCAATAATGCTATCAGTACCCATAGTTAGCCTTCTAGAATGTTCCATTAATGCTATCAGTACCCATAGTTAGCCTTCTAGAATGTTCCAATAATGCTATCAGTACCCATAGTTAGCCTTCTAGAATGTTCCATTAATGCTATCAGTACCCATAGTTAGCCTTCTAGAATGTTCCAATAATGCTATCAGTACCCATAGTTAGCCTTCTAGAATGTTCCATTAATGCTATCAGTACCCATAGTTAGCCTTCTAGAATGTTCCAATAATGCTATCAGTACCCATAGTTAGCCTTCTACAATGTTCCATTAATGTTATCAGTAACTATATTTAGTCTTAAAATCCTAACTGGAACTTTCTGCGGTTGCTTGTAGTACGAGGAGATTCTGATCATGGCAAAAGGTAAAGAAATGACTAATTCACAAAAAGCACTGATTGTTAAGCTTTGGAAAGATGGAGAAAGTTATAAAAATATTTCAAGCAACCTTAATATTCCTTTTACTACGATAAGTACATTCATTGCAAGGTTTAAAAGACGTCACACATTTGAAAAAAAAAAAAAAAAAAAAAAAAAGAAAGGTGCTCCAAGGAAGATTTCTCCGAGATTATCAAGAAAATTTGGAAGCCTGATTAACCGAAATCCAATGGTTAGCGTGAAGAGCTGCGGGAAGATTTTTGTTCATCGTTAACCAAACGAACAATAAGTAATGAAATGCTGAGGAATGGTCTAAAGTCACGGAAGCCAAAGAAAACTCCTTTCCTATTGAAACGACATTGAGATGCAAGGTTGAAATTCGTAAGACAGCATTAGGAAAGTTCGTTTTGGGAAAAATTATTTTGGACAGATGAAACAGACGTTGTTTGGTCATAATTATCGAAATCATGTATGGAGGATGGCGAAGCCTACTCACCAACGAACACAGTTCCAACTGTCAAATTTTGCGGTAGCAGTATAATGATTTGGGGATGTTTTTCAGCGAAAGGTTTGGGCAAAATATCAGTAATAGACGGTAAAATGAATGCCCAAAAGTATAAACAGATCTTGCAAGAAAATTTGATGTCTTTTGTTGAGAATCTTGAGTTACCTTCTGATTACATTTTCCTGCAGGATCCCAAGCATACAGCTAAATCTTTGAAGAAGTTGTCTGAAAATAATATTAATGTTTTGCAATGGCCAATTCAGTTCCCGGATCTGAATCCAATTGGAAACTTGTGAAAATTTTTGAAAATTCAAATCCTAAAAAGAGCACCAGCTGTAATATATTCATAATCGGACCATGATATGAATATGTGAAATATACATCGGGAATCCCGAAATATACGAAACACTGACGACTCTCTTGGTTCAGGTATGAAACTTTTATTACCTTCTTTAAGTTTAGGTTTTCGACACGAGGAGAGAGAGACACAATTTTTCTATGCTGATTGTTCGTCCATCGTCAGCTCTCAACTCACTGACCCAACCAACGCGCACGCGCGCCCCGCAGTCCACACTCCACTGGCCTCGCCCAGGTCCGAAAAATCAACTTGCTTCGTCAAAGGCCAAATCTCAACTCACTGCTTTTATTCAAAATTACTAAGAATCCCAGCTCATCGCTTCCGGGCATGACGTCATTCATATCCCCAGTCCCATTTCCTATTAGGGGTTTTTATAGTGACATCTATGATTGTCACATCCTCCCCGCGCGCGCGCGTGAACACCTATGTTAATGTCTGCACCTACCCATGCACTCAACCGAGAGGTTCTAAGCCTAACTAAACCGAAAGATAAGATATATAAAACGAAAAAGTATAATATAAAAAAATCCTTCCGCAATTATATAACAAAGCAAGCATCAATAATCTGAATATACTAGGAAGAATGGTACAAAATACCTACTAATTAATCGAGAACTAGAGGAAGGGATTAGTGGCTGTTGAAGTGAATAAAGGGTATTCTACAAAGTATTAATTGAAGATAATGCATTATTTTTTGTACTGTACGATTACTTTTTTCTCTCATGAAAATGAATAAATGGCATTAATTTCTGTAAAATCATTGTTTATATACACATAATAGTAGAATATATCCTTATACAGTAAATGTATATAAAAAAATTTGTTTAGGCTATGTTTGAAAGATAAAAAATAAAAATTTTCATATGTACGAATATCTATTTCACCCCACTGTATATATAGCCTTTGAGATTTGAAAAAGAAATCACTCGCCCGGCAGTCGAGAGTGAGGGAAAATTTACTTGCCCCAAAATCATTTTACTCGACCGGCTCCCTTTTCAGTCAAAGATAGTCAATAATTTTACCACAAGTTCAGGCATTCTCAGAGGTAAGGAATGAGAGAAGAAAATATGAATATTACTTACTTGTATGGTTGGTTGATTGTTTTTTTTACGGCGTATCAACCCCTTTCGGCTCATTTAACGCTAACCTACTTGTATAATCTATATTTCGGTGCGTGGTTGACAGAAGTAAGCGTTTTTTTCTTTCTTTCAAATGTTCATTTTTACTTTTTGTAAACCGGAAGTGAATATAGATGTTGAGTCAAGGATAATTTCTTCCAAATGAATTTCTAAAAATCTGTGAGCGTATTCAATCTGGACAATAGAGACATTTTGTCTTCACTGTGGAAGCGTTAATTATACGAAGGTTGATAATGATCGGACCTCCACGAGAGAGAGAGAGAGAGAGAGAGAAGAAGAGGTTGGTCATTCTAAATTCCATTTTTCAGAATTTTTTTTGATGAATACGGTATTTTTTGGGGATGCGACCCCCTTTTCTTTAACCAGACATTTCGACGGTCGTCGGGCGCCAGGCACAAAACCAAAAAATTCACTAATGTCATTGTAGGCCATTCTACGTAACTTGTGAATCTTGAAAGGAATACTTTTGGGTTGTAAAAAGAATGTTTTCCCTTATCTATATTTGAAGAGACACGTTTCATTGTGATTTTTGATCGACCTCAAGGTAATTAGAAGAATAGCTTTAATCGCCTGGGCGAGCAGAATCTCAAAGACTATATATATATATATATATGTAGTTTCCCCGGCCTTTTTGGCCGGAGTGAGACTCGAAAAAGGAACAATGGCAGACTTGAAGCCGCAAGGCTCCTTGTTTCGGCTAGGCTACCTTCGGGTAGGTGAGCCGCATCTTTGACTCCTTTGGTCCCCATATATAGCACTAAACCTCGTTGTCTAGTTTAAGCTATGACCCAGCATCAGTGCCTGGACTCAAATTTGGCTTCATGATAGAGCTTGGCTCATTTGACTCACATTTCACAAAGTGAGTCAATGACCAGCACAGACCAGCAGGGTTCGAGTCTCGATTCGTTCCCGAATGACCCATCCACTTCATTCCCACTTATTCGGCCTTCGGGTCATTGACCTTGTGTCAATCCCTGTCTGGTGGGAGGCAAAGCAAATATATATATATATATAATTTTCAATATCACTGAGGTCTACCTTTTGTTTCAGATGTCGCTAACAAGTATTCTGGATTCTGGCTAGTTAAGACAATATTTGAAACTAAGCTTCAAAGCCCCTGAAGTTGCTCACAGAATTCGAGAAGTAGAAGAAAATGAAACAATATCTGACTCAGGATGGTAACAAGGGTATTGCGCATTGTTAGAGGAGCGTGTACATTTATCAAGTCTGAGGAGGGAGGAATAGAAGTTCTTCATGATAATCCGGAGGAGAGTGTGCATTTATCAAGTCTGAGGGGGGAGGAATAGAATTGCTTCATGATAATCCGGAGGAGAGTGTTCATTTATCAGGTCCGAGGAGGGAGGAATAGAAGTTCTTCATGATAATCCGGAGGAGAGTGTGCATTTATCAAGTCCGAGAAGGGAGGAATAGAAGTTCTTCATGATAATCCGGAGGAGAGTGTGCATTTATCAAGTCCGAGAAGGGAGGAATAGAAGTGCTTCATGATAATCCGGAGGAGAGTGTGCATTTATGAAGTCCGAGGAGGGAGGAATAGAAGTTCTTCATGATAATCCGGAAGAGAGTGTGCATTTATCAAGTCCGAGGAGGGAGGAATAGAAGTTCTTTATGATAATCCGGAGGAGATAGTGCATTTATGAAGTCTGAGGAGGGAGGAATAGAAGTGCTTCATGATAATCCGGAGGAGAGTGTGCATTTATCAAGTCTGAGGAGGGATGAATAGAAGTTCTTCATGATAATCCGGAGGAGAGTGTGCATTTATCAAGTCCGAGAAGGGAGGAATAGAAGTGCTTCATGATAATCCGGAGGAGAGTGTGCATTTATGAAGTCCGAGGAGGGAGGAATAGAAGTTCTTCATGATAATCCGGAAGAGAGTGTGCATTTATCAAGTCCGAGGAGGGAGGAATAGAAGTTCTTTATCATAATCCGGAGGAGAGTGTGCATTTATCAAGTCTGAGGAGGGAGGAATAGAAGTTCTTCATGATAATCCGGAGGAGAGTGTGCATTTATCAAGTCCGAGAAGGGAGGAATAGAAGGGCTTCATGATAATCCGGAGGAGAGTGTGCATTTATGAAGTCCGAGGAGGGAGGAATAGAAGTTCTTCATGATAATCCGGAGGAGAGTGTGCATTTATGAAGTCCGAGGAGGGAGGAATAGAAGTTCTTCATGATAATCCGGAGGAGAGTGTTCATTTATCAAGTCCGAGAAGGGAGGAATAGAAGTTCTTCATGATAATCCGGAGGAGAGTGTGCATTTATGAAGTCCGAGGAGGAAGGAATAGAAGTTCTTCATGATAATCCTGAGGAGAGTATGCATTTATCAAGTCTGAGGAGGGAGGAATAGAAGTGCTTCATGATAATCCGGAGGAGAGTGTGCATTTATCAAGTCCGAGGAGGGAGGAATAGAAGTGCTTCATGATAATCCGGAGGAGAGTGTGCATTTATGAAGCCCGAGGAGGGAGGAATAGAAGTGCTTCATGATAATCCGGAGGAGAGTGTGCATTTATGAAGTCCGAGGAGGGAGGAATAGAAGTTCTTCATGATAATCCGGAGGAGAGTGTGTATTTATCAAGTCCGAGGAGGGAGGAATTGAAGTGCTTCATGATAATCCGGAGGAGAGTGTGCATTTATCAAGTCCGAGAAGGGAGGAATAGAAGTTCTTCATGATAATCCGGAGGAGAGTGTGCATTTATCAAGTCCGAGGAGGGAGGAATAGAAGTTCTTCATGATAATCCGGAGGAGAGTGTGCATTTATCAAGTCTGATGAGGGAGGAATAGAAGTTCTTCATGATAATCCGGAGGAGAGTGTGCATTTATGAAGTCCGTGGAGGGAGGAATAGAAGTGCTTCATGATAATCCGGAGGAGAGAGTGCATTTATGAAGTCCGAGGAGGGAGAAATAGAAGTGCTTCATGATAATCCGGAGGAGAGTGTGCATTTATCAAGTCCGAGGAGGGAGGAATAGAAGTTCTTCATGATAATCCGGAGGAGAGTGTGCATTTATCAAGTCCGAGGAGGGAGGAATAGAAGTGCTTCATGATAATCCGGAGGAGAGAGTGCATTTATGAAGTCCGAGGAGGGAGGAATAGAAGTTCTTCATGATAATCCGGAGGAGAGTGTGCATTTATCAAGTCCGAGGAGGGAAATAGAAGTGCTTCATGATAATCCGGAGGAGAGAGTGCATTTATGAAGTCCGAGGAGGGAGGAATAGAAGTTCTTCATGATAATCCGGAGGAGAGTGTGCATTTATCAAGTCCGAGGAGGGAGGAATAGAAGTTCTTCATGATAATCCGGAGGAGAGAGTGCATTTATGAAGTCCGAGGAGGGAGGAATAGAAGTGCTTCATGATAATCCGGAGGAGAGTGTGCATTTATCAAGTCCGAGGAGGGAGGAATAGAAGTTCTTCATGATAATCCGGAGGAGAGTGTTCATTTATGAAGTCCGAGGAGGGAGGAATAGAAGTTCTTCATGATAATCCGGAGGAGAGTGTGCATTTATGAAGTCCGAGGAGGGAGGAATAGAAGTGCTTCATGATAATCCGGAGGAGAGTGTGCATTTATCAAGTCCGAGGAGGGAGGAATAGAAGTGCTTCATGATAATCCAGAGGAGAGTGTGCATTTATCAAGTCCGAGGAGGGAGGAATAGAAGTGCTTCATGATAATCCGGAGGAGAGTGTGCATTTATCAAGTCCGAGGAGGGAGGAATAGAAGTGCTTCATGATAATCCAGAGGAGAAATTTTTCACTACTCAGACATATTTTTTATTCGTTTATTTTTCCTATTCGCTTTGATTAGTTTATATGTTTAAAATCTGTGATACTTTCTACTTCAAACAATTATCATAAAAAAGATCTTTAAAAAACGAAAACAAATATCGTCTTCTTAAGATGAAATTTAGTGAGTTTTAATGCCCTGTTGAATATGTTGGCCGTGTCCCCTTTAGAGGACTAAGACTTCCCCAAAGGGGAGTCCTGGATATGACACTTAACTCCATCTAATGATGAGACTCCAGTTCACTAGATCTGAGGAGTGTAAAGATCTCTTCATTGTCATTATTTCCAGATGCACTCTGACCCGGAGTGGTAGTTAGGGTCTGATCTCTATTGATCTAATTGAACTATTCAAAAACTATTCGTATTAGATAAATCCATTTGAGTAAGATATGAATTTTAACGTTGTTAAAAGAAAACGGAAAGAAAAATACAATGGATGAGAAAATTTATAAATAATATTAGTTAAAGTCCACCAACGCGTCTCGACCATATGAATGAAATTATCTAAGATATGAAAGTATATCGATGAACTTTAACTAATTTTATTAATCATATTTACCAACCCCTCCTCTCGGGCAGGATATGACACACGGTCATTTTTAAGCGAAGTTTAACAGGTTTGAATTCAGAGTTTTCCTTCTCCTAGACTAGTTGCCTCACCAAGGCTGAAGAACCTAGTCTGCCCTACTATTTACGGAGGGAGAATAATTGGATTCATACCTTTCCCAAGGGTATTAGTGCTATGTGAAATGCAATCAGTCTCGTCCAGGATTTGAACTCGTGTCGTCGTGTCCATTTCCTACGACGATAACCATTACACCACGGGCACCTCCTAATTTTATTAATAATATCTCATTTATTTATATGTATTTTTCTTTGGGTTTTCTTTTTACAACCTATGGATCCATTAGCAAGAAAAAAAAAGAATGAAAAAACAAAAAACAAAAAAAAAAAACAAACCCAAACCCTTAAGAAACAACTCCACAAAAAATTCAAAAATGAACGTTCTGTGAACGCGATTCCCGAATCTCTAGGCATAAATCAAGCCCAGATGGTTTGACCTGCCGTTAAAATCAATCAATCAATCAATCGATATACAATCTTTTCCCAGGCCTATAGAAAACCATCAGAAAAGAGAAAGAAACTTTTTTTTGGCTGGGTAAACAAGAAAAAAAAGTAACCGGCTCATTGGTCAAGTGGATAGAGTGTTCGCCAATGGTCCGGGAGACCTGGGTTCAATCCCAAGTCACGTCATACCAAAGACCTTCAAAATGGTACTTGATACCTCCTTGCTTAACACTCAGGAATATAAGGTGCGTATCAAGGGTAAAGTGGAGAAATCCAGGGAAAGGAGTAGCTATTGAAAAGGGAGCCTTCTGGTCGCCCTTAAACAAGTTAGAGAACAAAAATTCTATTTCCTATAACAATAACAGTTACGCTAAGAGTATCTCCCCACCCCACAAAAAATCTCGGTTTAAGAACTAAATAACCTCTGCAAATATCTATATTTACTCAAAGTTACATAAAAACGGCATTGAGTTTTTTTTTTTAATATTGCATAATCGATGAGTCATAAGATTGGACGTTGAATATTTTAGAAATGACGGGATATAATTGTTATTTATTTCCTTTGATAGTATGAGTTAATAACTGAGTGGTGTGACGTGGGCG
The DNA here is from genome assembly GCA_963585895.1 of Sepioteuthis lessoniana. Classification (NCBI taxonomy): domain Eukaryota; kingdom Metazoa; phylum Mollusca; class Cephalopoda; order Myopsida; family Loliginidae; genus Sepioteuthis; species Sepioteuthis lessoniana. The sequence continues at coordinate 184,136 of CAUZXS010002987.1, read as the reverse complement.
GATAATGCAAGTTGATCAGTAAGTCAGACGTAACAAAAGTTTTTTTTCCTTGTTGGTTTTATTGTCGCGAATCGTGACTTGAGCGAGTGTAAATTAAAAGAGATGACCAATTCTGACATAGAATTCAATTAAGTTTCGCAAAGAAGAGTGTGCATTTTGATCTTTGATACGGGATCTTCGGGATAATAATCTATGTTGGATGGGATCAAAGTAAGAGAGCAGTTAACTACCCTTCTCTCAGGACGACCCATCCGCTCACTCAAAGAATTATCAAGTCTTGCGTACATTTCCCTGGGAACTTACGTAGGGAGGTGTGTGACCGCAGAAAAAAAAAAGAAGTCATTAAGTACATTGAACCAAATGGTCAGAATTTCGAATTTCGAAGATAGAAAAGAAAACTTAAATTTCAAAAAGTGAAGTTATTCTTTTCTACTTCTGAATTCTTTGAAACAGATCTGTCTGTGGATGACTAGAGATATATACTCCCCTACCCCCGTAGGGTTGAGTTCTCTAGCGAAGAAGTAACCGTGTTGCCATTAGCGCCTTTGCAAGTCTCTTCGTATTTGAATTGAGATCTCGGCGGCCATTGAACGGATGTATGTAAACAATATTAATTGTGATTCATAACCGTTTAAAATGTACTTCGTAGCTAATATCTCCTCGTAGCTAAATGGTTAGAAGCTTTGGCTTGGCGTTTGAGTCAACCGGGTTTCGATCCCAGCTACGGGGAGATACTGTCTAGCCACACTGATGAGTTCTGATAGAACGAAACAGATCTGTCTGTGGATGACTATATATATATATATATATATAGATGATAATTATGCGACGGGTAGTTAGATAGGATTTATTTAAGTTTGAAAATTCACACTAGCCACACTGATGAGTTCTGATAGAACGAAACAGATCTGTCTGTGGATGACTATATATATATATATATATATAGATGATAATTATGCGACGGGTAGTTAAATAGGATTTATTTAAGTTTGAAAATTCACACTAGCCACACTGATGAGTTCTGATAGAACGAAACAGATCTGTCTGTGGATGACTATATATATATATATATATATATATAGATGATAATTATGCGACGGGTAGTTAAATAGGATTTATTTAAGTTTGAAAATTCACAATTGTTTATTACCGATGGTACAGTTGTTGATTGCCTTATTACTTCTGCTCCGTCCCGTATATACGCTTAATCTATATCTATAAATCTGTCGCGTTTTTGTATTTTGTGTTGGCTAATAACTGAGAAACGTGATATCATCGAGCATTAACATCGTGCATTCACTCTAATATGAAAGTAAATATGGATAAAATCCGACAGTATGAAGGTAGCAGAAAAAACATAATCCAAATAGGTGAATATATTAACGACGTAAAGTCGACGTTAACGTTTCGGTTTCAGTAACCATCATCGGGACTTGGATATCAAAATAGTTTACATATCGATGGATGCTTGCTGAGATGACAAGAGCAAATGAGAAATATACAACGAAAAAATAGGTAAACATACACATATTTCAAATATTTTTCCACGTGCCAGACACGTTCTAATGACTTTTGAATTATGAACGCTATGCGCATGTTTTTTTTTAAGTAGAATAGAGGTGGTTTGAATTTAGCGTTTTTTTTTTTCCGAGTGATTGCCTTTCGAAGGCTAAAAAATATCAGTCTGACCAACATTTTCCCCATAACCTGGCAGTATTTGTCTATCTCCACATCAAAACAGAATGTGGCGTAAGTTCTTTTTTTTATTGAGGAAGCCGGGCTCGAGCCGAAGCTAAAGTGCACAGCGTGTACAAAAATACCATAGTCCCGCCCATATTCCCTTAAAAGGGAGCGCCTCAGGCCCCAGGTAATAAATCTAACCCTGCCGAAGCAGGTGAAAACTTAGGAGGACGGTTCTTTGAGGCCAAAGGAGTGTCGGCCTCTACCACCCGACACAAATGCTAAGCTTCCTCAGCACGCATGTCAAGCGGTCTTGACCGATGTGACCAACACGACCTGGCCGAACCGTGTTCCCACAAACACGGCGACCAAGCAGGGTAAGAGGAGAAGCATTCATACCTTTCCCAAGAAAATTAGCACGAAGTAATATGCAGACAGCTTCGTCCAGGATTTGAACTCGGACTGCCAATTCCGACAATAACCGTTACGCTAAACAAAATCAAAAAGAAAAGAAGGAATTAAGGAGCGGGGCCGTATCAGTTCACTTGTGTCGTGACATTTTTTAGAATATTGATAACGTTCAAATTCTCAATTTTCGTTTTCCATAATTTTTTCCAAAGAAAGAAAAAAGAAAAAAAAAAGAAGAAAAAAAAGAAAAAGAAAAAGAAAATAAAGAAAAACTTTAAAACAAACAAGAAAAAAAAACAAACAAACAAAACAAGCCAAAACAAATCAAAACAAACAAACAAAAAAAAAACTTGGAATTTCTAACGTGCAGGACCACATAAGCTCACTTGTAACAAGACCTTTAAAAACTATTGATAACATTCTAAATTCTCAACGCTTGTTTTCCGTGAGAATTTTTCTCATTTAAAGATAAGCTTTGACTATCAATAAATATTTCAATATGATCCTTCCCTCCTCCTCCTCCTCCTCCTCCTCCTCCTCCTCCTCCTCCTCCCCCTCCTCTCTCTCTCTCTTGCACAGGCACCTTCCTTTAATAAGGAATTTAGCGTATTTTCAAAGCAATCAAGTGTTACGCATGCGTATTATGTATGGCCGTTGCTGTTGAATCGAATTGCTGTGATATTTCCCATTCGTTTGTTTGTGTTTAGTCAAAGGATTTGTTGCTCCGAATCCACTCAGCTCTGTCATCCTTACATTTACAATGACAAAACGAATACGTAAATAAAACTGAGATCACTTATGTCATCCGGGTCAGACGATTTGCTTGTGCGAACATTGCATTCTCCCATAATTAGAGGTCGGTATGTAGAATATTTTAACTGAGACTGAACTTTATCAGGGTTGACAATAGCGGTATCAGCTCTGTAAAAATAAGACAGCTTTGAAGAGTAGTTTGGTCAAGTGATTACATGCCCTTTATTTTATCTGTTGATCATTGTGTCATGCTAGTGAGAAATTAGTAGTAAAGATATCAGGTGGGTGGAAAAGTCACAGGGAGACGTGGACTCATGCTTTTCTCAAGAGAATTCGAGCAAAACGCACTTAAAGTGTCTTAGCATGAATTTTAATTCATAGCAATCTGAAAAGTGCACGCCAACCGAAGGTAGTACGGACCTTTGTAACTGCCTTTTGTGTGCAGTACTAAGAAGAAGCAATGCTGTTTATGAGTAGTGCTCTTTTCATAATAATAATTTCAGAGTAATCCGAAAATTGCGCGTCAAGTGAAATCAGAACTGGATTTTGAATCTCCCTTTTGTGAAGCAGTATCCTTTGTGAACAGCCCCTTTTCTGAGCAGTAACTTTTGTGAGCTGTACTTTCTGGTAGCAGTGAACTTAGGGAGACACTTCTTTTCGGGAGATAATGCAAACGAGGTGTTTGTGCAGTGAAAGTGCATCGGATCAGCATCCCAACTGCAATCAGTTGTTATATTTACAAATAATATTTACAATTAAAGTAAAAATAAAAGAAAACGAATTCATAGACAAATACCTTGATCTTGTCAGAGAGCTGAAAAAGCTGCGGAACATTAAGTAGACAGTCATACCAGTTATAGTTGGTACACTTGGAACGGTCTCCCTGCGCTGAGAAAGGAAACTAAAAAAACTGTAGAACAGAGGAAGAATCGAGACCAGCCACTGTTAAAATCAAGTCGAATAATTTGAAGAGTTCTTAAGACCTCAGGAGACTTGATGTCACTTGGATTTCAGTGAAAAATCACCCGTTAAAATTGGTTTGAAATTTTTGCATACACCGAAAATAATAAACAACGAAGGAACAAATTCATTTTTATTTATATATTTAAAATTTATTTCATAAAAAGTTAATAAGGACTGAAAATTTTGGTTTAGTTTGTTTGGTTTGGTTAGGTTTTATGGCACTTCAACTATTATATGTTATTTAATGCTGAATCCATTTTCATACATACAACAGTTCTATTTCAAACAATTCAGTTTAAGTACACAGTTTAAATGTCAAAAACATTTCTATTTCAAGCTATTCAGTTTAGTCAACAAAAGTTGAATGGTTCCAAGTATTGCTATGCATCACTTACAATTTAATTAAACATCAGTTATTTACTTACATACATTGAAGTGTAAAAACAGTTTTATTTCAAACAATACAGTTTAGCATAAGTAAATAAATTTAAATGTCAATATAATTCTATTTCAAACAAATCAGTTTTGCATAAGCACACACTTTAGTTCTATTTGACCCATAGATGGGACACTATCATCTGCTACCACTCCGGGCCTGAGTTGACCAGGGAGCGATGGCAATAAAGAGGTACTCTGCATTCCCCAAAGCTCCAGCATTACTGGAGCCTCATTATCAGATTGTTTAGTGTCATATCCAGGACACTTTTTGAGGAAATCTTACCCATCTGAAGAGATACAGTCGTTGTATTCTACAGCCCCAGTCGACGGGGGCATGAAAATTTTGTTGAAATTAGATAAATAGCTAACTTTTATTGCTTTTCTAAAAAAATCGAATTCTTATTTGCCAAGATATTATTTTTATGCAAATTGATACCCATAAAAATCGTTTTGCATTTGAAATAACTCTTTAGATATGAAATTCTCCGTTTTGTTTTACAAAAACATCAATAATTTTTTTTTATAAGTTATCATTTTTTTGTAATAATTATTCTTATGAATAACAAAGTTGAATGCAAAAATTAAGATTTTTAAAAGCTAGGATGGTTTTTGAATATCTGTCACTGTTTCTCTTTTATTTTTAACTGCTTGTAAAGGTCGCTAAACTCAAGTTTAACAATCTCCAGAAGGAAACAGTTTCAGACGTTTGTAGTGTAATAGTTATCAACATAAGAAATGGATTCGGCGACTCGAGTTCAAACCCTGAATGAGACTGTTTGCATTTGTACCCTTAGAAAAGGCATAAATCCACGTGTTCTCTCGACAGCTATAGTTAAATAGTCGGTAAGACTGAGTTCTTTTTTCTTGGTAAGGCAACCTGTCTAGGAGAAGGAAAACTCTGCATTCAAGCCTATTATAGGAATGTGGCTGGAGACTCCTTCGGACATCAACCCTGAGGAACTCTACACATGAAAACCAACGTCGGATGAACGCTGACACACACACACACACACACAGAGTCGGATTGAGCTTTAACACTGTGCTTAGTGTATGTATTTACCCACGGCTCGACCTATACACGAGATCGATTTATATACGAATATGTGTTTATTCAATACTTCCATCACGAGCAGGATGCGACACAAAGTCAGTTTTAAGTGGAGTACACCTGGTTTAAATTCGAAGTTCTTCCTTCTCTTTAGCTAAAGAACCCAGTCGGCTCAACTATTTGTCTATAGCTGAAAAACACTATATTAAAAATAAACGTTTGTTGTGTAATATAAATGTTTTAGACTATGGACTTATTACGTCGAGAATGATCCAGGAAATTCGCTTTTTCCTTTATATCATGGCCACTGCCAAGGTTGGTTGGTTGTGTTTTCAGCATATCAATACTTGTATGTTATTTAATACCAAATCTAGTTTATACATGTATATGAGATACGTATGATTTGTAAACGAATAGTTTGTTGGTAACGATTTTTAAACGAGTCAGGGCTCATTTGCTAGCACACAATTAAAAAGATTACAATGTAATTCAATTTAACAGTGATTTGTTTGTACACAGCTAAAGATTTCAAGTATTGCTATGTAATACTAATAATTCAATTTAACATATACAATTTGTTTTCACACAGTTAAATAGTTTCAAGTATAGTAAATGATTAAATAGTTCGATTTGATCAATAGATGAAACCCTAACAGGTAATACCACTACTCCAGGTCAGAGTGAATCTGGAAATGATGGCAATGAAGAGAAACTCCACTGGAGCCTCACCATCTGATGCAGTTTTGTGTCATATATCAGGACACTCGTTAGAGGCGGGGTTTACCCGTCTTCAGAGATGCAATTGATTTATTCTGCATTCCCAACTGACTGGCCGGTTCCCGCCAAGTTAAAGAACATCTCAGCCGTGAGTCAAATAGCACCTCAACTGTTCTTGTATAAAAATAACTTTGGCATTAAATAACGAAGGTTTTTATGCCATAAAACAAAGAAACTAACGTTGGCTGTTTGGGTTTTATGGCATCTCAACCTTTGCGGGTTATTTAACACCAAATCAATTTTTATACAAATAATCTGTTCTATTTCAAACAATTCAGGTTAGCATGAGTACACAGTTTAATTCTCAAAAACATTTCTATTACAAACTATTCAGTTTAGTCAAACAGTTTTAATTTGGCTAATTCAGTTTATTATAAGTACAGATTTTGTTTACACATAGTTAAATGTCAAAACAGTTCTATATTAAACAATTCAGTCTAGTTTAAGTAGAGTTTCAATGTCAAAAAAAGTTCCATTTCAAATTATTCAGTTTAGCATAAGCACGCAGTTTAAATGTAAGAACAGTTTAATTGTCAAAAACATTTCTATTTAAAGCTATTCAGTTTAGTCAAACAGTTCTAATTCAAACAATTCAGTTTAGCATAAGTATGCAGCTAGTTCTATTTAACCGATAGCTAGGGCCCTATCAGGTGCTACCATTCCGGGCCAGAGTGAAGCTGGGAGCAATGCCAATGAAGAGGTGCTCCGCATTCCACAAAGCTCCAGTATCACTGAAACCTCACCATCATATTTTTTAGTATCATATTCAGGACACTCATTGGGGAGGGGTCTTACCTCCTTGCAGAGGTGCAGTCGGTGTATTCTACAGCCCCAGCCGACTGGGCAACAGAGAAACTAAACCGGGAACCAAGTCAGAGAAAGAGGGATTCCGCTACTTAATAAATATCATACCTAAAAGGTCGCATTATCCCAAGGAAGGTAGGTTGAATTATATAAATAAAATAAGATAAAAAATAGTTCAGTGTTGTGGAATTTAAAGGTGTTGAGCGACTCATAGCCAGAGGACGGCAACTCACTATTTGTAATCATCTTACGATTACCGCAATTAATTCTAATTCCTTTGGTTGAAAACGATTTATTAAAACTTAATCCTTCTATCCTAGGGTTTATCTCAAACTGTTATTATGTAAGACCGAGTATGAAAAAAATTTAAAACCATCGGTCCATTGAGTTTTTACTCTGGGATAGTAACCGTTGTAAATATTTATACCTACAAGCTATTTTATTGTGTATCCAACTGTTTGTCTAGTCACTACAAAAAAGATTATTCGTGAGTCCCTCTAAAAAGTTAACGTTCAAAGTTTCAAAGTACGGAAGCTTATAAAAATAAAAATAAAGTTATTAGGGAGAGTTTTTTTTTTCTCGTTGAAATGGACTCCAAATGTTGGCTGCCCTGTCAGCGGGGCTTAGAATTTGCAGACTTCAGAGATGTAAGACATCTCCAAAAAGTGATGTCCTGAGTATGACTGTAATCTGCATTTGATAGTGAGGCTACAGTTATGGAGATCTGGGGAGTGTAGAGTATTCCTTTATTACTATTACTCCCAGGTCCACTTCGAATCGGAGTGTTATTATCAATTATGGTCTCATTCATAACTCAGGTCTGTTTAAAAAATCTTTCGTATTTGATATGATCGTGCACAGAAAAACTTTTAAGAAATAACTACACCAAAAATGTAAATATTACTGTACAATGAACACGATTCTCTAACCTCTAAGCATAAAATACTGTTAAATGCTCTGCGTATTGGTCCACTTTCTCTTTCACCAAATCAGCCACAGCTGAACGCTGTGCGTATTTGCTTACTGTAGATTTTGTCCAAATTCAATCGTGATGTTTCACATTATTTCATTGTATAATCACAGCAAAATAGAATTTGCCTATATAGAGGTTGAGATTTTCAACGGCGAATGTCTGCTCACAAGTTTTACATTATTTCATTGTATAAAGAAACCCCTGCAAAATGAGATTCGGTTTCTTTGTTTAATGGCATTTCAACTTTCGTTGGTTATTTAATGTCAAAGTCATCCTTCTAGAAGAACAGCAGTGATGCTATTTACCTCATAACTTGGAGGAAAAGAGCGTTCATACCTTTTCCATGAGTATTTGTTCGAAAGTGAACACAATAGCGCAACCGGAGTTCGAACTTGCTTACGACGATTCAGGAGTCCAGCAGCTTTAACCATTACACCACCAACCCTGCAAAATAAACTTGCCTATAACAGGTAGAGATTTTCAAAGGCGAATATCTGCTTACAAGTTTCAAGAATTCAGTACAATAAGTATAATTTCACTTAATCCACTTTAAATAGCCTATGTTACAATTCAAATAGATAAAACGTTAAACTTAATAAATAAAGATAGTTTTTAATTTTGTACGAAACAATTTTTATAAAATTGATTGACTCATTTAAACGGTATGTTAACTCATGTAGAGTTATTTTAGGCATAAAAATTAGAAAATGGTGTTCATTGGGGAATGTAAAGTACCTCTTCTTTGCCATTACTCCCATGTCCTCTCTGGTAGTACCTGTTAGGTCCGATCTTTGGATCAATAGAACCACTGGCCATTGGTGAACACTCTAACAATTATGCCAATGTTCGGTTATCATATTTACCAACCCCTTTGCTCGGACAGGATATGACACAAGGTCATTTTTTAAGCGGAGTTTAACAGGTTTGAATTCAGAGTTTTCCTTCTCCTAGACTAGTTATCTCACCAAGGCTGAAGAACCTAGTCTGCCCTACATAGCTGGAGTGATAATAATTGGATTCATACCTTTTCCAAGGGTATTAGTGCTATGTGAAATGCAATCAGTCTCGTCCAGGATTTGAACTCGTGTCCATTTCCTACGACGATAACCATTACACCACGAGCACCTTCTCCAATGTTATTGTCTTCGATAATATATAGTACAAAAATGCAACATAAGAATGATTTTAAAAAGGTTAATATTCTACATTTTGTTACAGTATCATTGTTTTAAGAGCCAATGTATAAATAAGATTTACTGCCATTTTAAAACATTATCGTAGACAGATTTATTTGGCTTGGTTTGGTTTCTTTGTTTAATGGCATATGAACCTTCGTGGGTTATTTAATGCCGAAGCTATCCTTGTAGAATAGCACTGATATTATTCAACACATAACTGATAGGATAAGAGGTTGTTACATACACTATATTCTTTTTCTTATATTTATCTATCTGGCCAGATTCTCTGGTCTTCTATCTGGGACTTCATTGGGCGATCTTGGGTTTATCTTCGTCTCTGTGTCCACTTCTGCTCTTATAAATGAACACAAAGACATCTTTTTAGATAACAAAGACTTTGTTTGATTTTCGACGTCTTTATTCACCCAAATTTCCACGTTAACTGGACGGCAGGAGAAATAACAATTTTAGGCGTCCATTCGTTACGGCGTCTGGACTACTTTAATTAACTCTACGTAACTGATCCGTTCTAACGACTGAACCAACCAATCAGAGAACTGCAAAAAAGGTCAGTCAGGGGTCAAGTCTTGTCTATAATGTCACTGGTTATTTTCCATGACTCTTCAAACGATTTACCTGTTAACTTTTGATTTCATATATTTTAAATTCTACTCCTACTTTACAAAATTAATTGGCAATTTATTCAGTATGTAACATGGGTTCATGCCTTTCCAAAAAAGTGAACGTAATAGCGCGATTGGAGTACTGATTCAGTTGACTCACAGATGAATGGTCCAGTAGACTGGTGCTGTAGAGTACACCGACTGCTTCTCCGCAGGGGTGTAAAGCTCCCCCAATAAGTGTCCTGGGTATGATACTAAACAATCTGATGGTGAAGTTTCACTAATACTGGAGCTTTGGGGAATCCAGAGTAACCCTTTATTGCAATCGCTCCCAGGTCCACTCTGTGCTTATCAATACGACTTGATGATGGTAATAATATTTAATATACATCTTTTTAGATAACATAGAATCACTCATAAATAAGTACATCACTTTTATAAAAAGTAAATTTCTTCTAAACCAATAATAGTAAAAAGTAAGTTGGCGATCATAGTCGAGGGCGACCTGAAGGCTGTCTTTTCAATAGCTACTACACCGAGGTGTAGGGGAGGGCGCTACTCCTTTCCCTGGATTGCCCCACTTTACCCTTGATATGTACCTTATAATGCTGAGTGTTAAGCAAAGAGGTATCAAGTACCATTTTTAAAGTCTTTGGTATGACCCGCCCTGGGACTGAACCCTGGTCTCGCAGACCATTGGCGAACACTCTACACACTAGGCCAATGAGGCGGTAAACCAATAATACCAGCAGTTTATTATTTCAAATAAAACATTACGCAATCAGAACGGATATGTATTACTAAACTATAGCATTTAAAACCAGTAACCAACAATAAAATTACAGAAATTTATATAACGAGTGCAGTTATTTTCGTATAGCTACATTTTCTCATTTTTGATTACAGGGTTTCAATGCTTTAGACTATTTGTCATGAATAATACCTAATAATATCCGTTCTGACGGTATAATGTCCCAAAAGAAATAAAAAATCATTGTATCTTTGGTTTAGACCGAAAAGCTTTTTTTAAAATAAAAATTTGTTAGGTTGTACATTTTGATGGATAATATTGTATATAATATTTAAATGAATACGAGGAAGTACGCTATAATTAGCCTTTGATAGTTATCTCTCCTGAAAAAATTATAACGATGGATATGAGTGAGAACAAAGAATGCACACAATTATTATTAACTGGTATAATGGATTATAAAGCGCTTTTGAAGCACTTTTATTTTGATGACAAAGCTATAACGAACTCAATGTTGTTTCATATTATCAAGAAAACTGCACGAATTAAAGATTCGGTTCACGCTGACAAATTACACGGACCTCAGGATAAGACTGAGGAACTTGATCTTCTAAAGTTGGTGGAGCATAAAATCATATGAGATGTTGGGATATAATCCTGTTGGGTCTCAAAACAATTGAAGAATAAGCAGGTTGAAGACAGATTCTTCGAGGACGGTATATAGATATTCAATCCTTTAGTCACGGACAGGACGTAAGACAAGGTCAATTTTTAAGTGGAGTACAGCTGGTTGGAATTCATAGTTTTCCTTCTCCTAGACTGGTTGCTTTACTAAGTTTAAAGAATACAGTCTGTCCTACTATTTACATTTCGTGAGAAAAAATGGATTTATTCCTTTTCGAGGAGTATTAACACGATGTGAAATGCGGACGAACTCGTCCAGGATTTGAAGAGGGTATTCTTGGAGGGTGTTCATATATATTGAAAAGTAGCATAGTAGTACTGGTAACACAATATTTTATTTTTACAGTAAAAGATATTTTGGAATAGCAAATACTTGAATGTTAATTTTTGGGCTTCCAATTTACAAAACAATTGATTATGGTATTATACATTTTATCATAAAATAAAAAGGAATCCAATCAACAAATTGAAAAATTATTCAGAAAAATTGATATTACTTCAAAATCTAATAATATGATCAATTCACGTTCAAGTATGTAAATTTCAAATCAGGATTATACTGTCTATGCGCGTCTCAGCGAATGAAAGATTAAACTATTTTATTTATCGTTAACTACATCTATTTTTGTTTTGTTTTGGTTTGGTTTCTTTGTTTAGTGGCATATCAACCTTCGTGGTTTATCTATTTCCCAAGCCATCCTTATACAATAACATCAGTGATAGTATTTAACATATAGCTGGGGGGATAGGAGGTTCATGCCTTTCCCAAGGGTATTTGTCCGAAAGTGAACGTAACAGCGTGACTGGAGTTCGAACTCGCTTATTATGCCGTCGTCCAGTACCTTAGCCACTACGCCACGGGAGCTCTCATTGCTATTTCTGTAAATCCTGATGAGTTATTTTATCATAAAATAAAAGCAAAACGAAAACCTCTGAATAATTCATGTTGCTTCAGAAGAAAAAAAAATCGTTTCGTAATCTTGATTAATTCTCATGCAAATGGTTTTAAATTTTAACAGCATGTAGAATTGCCCAGTCGGCTGGGGCTGTAGAATACACCGACTGCTTCTCTGCAGAGGGGTAAGACCCCCTCTAACGAGTGTCCTGGATATGACACTAAACAATCTGATGGTGAGGTTCCAGCAATGCTGGAGCTTTGGGGAATGTGGAGTACCCCTTCATTGCCATCGCTCCCAGGTCCACTCTGACCCGGAGTGGTAGCACCTGATAGGGCCCTATCTATGGGTTAAATAGAACTAACAGCATACTTATGCTAAACCGAATTGTTTGAGTAAACTGAATAGCTTGAAATAGAAATGATTTTGACAATTAAACTGTACTTCACTTAAACTGCGTGCTTATGCTTAACTGAATTATTTGAAATGGAACTGTTTTTGACATTAAAACTGTATTTACACTTAACTGAATTGTTACATATAACTGCTTGAATAGTTTGAAATGGAAATGTTTTTAACAATTAAACTGTGTACTTATGCTAAACTGAATTGTTTTAAATAGAACAGATTATTTACATAAAAATGGATTTGGCATTAAATAACCTACAAAGGTTGATATGCCATAAAACCCAACCCAACCAAATCCAACCAACCAAGCATGTAGAAACAACTCAAAATTTCATGTTTTATGCTTTTTCTTTCCAGGTATAGAAAAAAAAGGCATTTAGACATTAGACATAGAATTTTGAATCGTTTCTACACATGCTGTTAAAATTTGAAATCATTTGAACAAGAATTGGTCAAGTTATTAGATTATGAAATGATATTAATTTTTCTGAAACACCCTGTACATCTCAAATGATATTTCTTGAAATATGCTGTATAAACAGGAACATAATGCAAATTCACCTCATTCTGTTCACATGGAAGCGAGAATATTCATGTGTTTACAAATGGATATTCAAGAAACAGTAGTAGTAGTAGTAGTAGTAGTAGTAGTAGTAACGTGTTTTTTCTTCCTTCTCATGGTTCTGTCTTCTGTATTTCTCTGCAATGATTCACTTTCTGTGGTTTGCTTTATTTTAGCTCCGAAAGTTACTTTTTACTTCTCATAGTTCGTCTTAAGAAAATAACACACAAGACTTAATGAGGTTGCATACGCGCATGCGCAGCCAAAAACTGACAAGCCCGACAAACCGTAAATATCTATTTGATAAGTATATACTTAGATGATCAATAATTTTTATCTATGATAAAAGAAAGGAAAGTCGTACAAAAAGATTCGATATTTACTGTATTTGATGGCATATATAACCCAGGGACATATATGACGCCACCCAAAATTTCAACTGGGAAGATAAAGAAAGAAATTGTTGAGTGGTATGTTGAAAATGACTAGGACTTCGTCCATGTTCCTTTTTTTGATCTCGTTCTTAACAGATTTCTATTACAAATTTTGGAAATTCTAATATTTTGGGTTTAGTTGGTTTGTTTGCTTAGGGGCATATCAACTCATAATAGATTAATTAATGCTAAAATTTTAAAAATGCTTAATCATGATTCGTATTTGGGCTCATTGGCCTAGTGGATAGAGTGAGAGACTTCTGGTCGCCCTCGACTACGGTCGCCAACTTTACTTTTTATTTATCATCTTAGCGAACTTCGTGTCTTAGCAAGGCATCGTTCTAGCGATAACAGTTTCTCTAAGGAAAGAATTTGCTGGAAGTATTTGCCTCATCTTTCATCTATGTATCAAATCAAATGCCTTGGAGAAATCCACAAACAAAAGTGTTGCCTCGAGATTTTTTGCATGTACTCCTTTGATGATTCGAAGAATAGTCAAAATATAAGAAATGGTGTATCGATTGCTTCTAAAATTGTTTTGATTTTTCCTAAGAACTTTCACAACTTCAGGCTGGATCTGGTTGTGAAGCATGGTATTATGAACCTTGGCAGCTCTTGCAGTAAGAGTTATACGTATCTCTGTAGTTCTTTGTGATTCTGAGGCCATCTTTCTTCGGGAAGGGGAGGATGCAGCCTTTCGTCCAGTCCTTAATTGTGTTTTACTTATACACAACGCTGTGTAAGGGAACTATGTCATCAGGTTTTCTTGTCTTTAGGAGGGGTTTCATCAAGACCAAATAAAATCCAACCAAATAGTTTGGTTTGGTTTGGTTTTATCATATTTACCAACCCCTCCGCTCGGGCAGGATATGACACAAGGTCAATTTTTTTAAGCGGAGTTTAACAGGTTCGAATTCAGAGTTTTCCTTCTCCTAGACTAGTTGCCTCACCAAGGCTGAAGAACACAGTCTGTCCTACTATTTACCCATAGCTAGAGGGAGAATAATTGGATTCATACCTTTCCCAAGGGTATTAGTGCTATGTGAAATGCAATCAGTCTTGTCCAGGATTTGAACTCGTGTCGCCGTGTCCATTTCCTACGACGATATCCATTACACCACGGGCAACTTTTGTTTGGTTTTATGGCGTATCAACCATTGTAGGTTATTTAATGCCAAATCCTCTTTATACATATAAACAGTTCTATTTCAAACAATTCAGTTTAGCATAAGTTCACTGTTTAGTTCTATTTGAACCATAGATAGGGCCCTATCAGGTGCTACCACTCCGGGCAAGAGTGAACCTGGAAACTATGACAATGAAGGGGTACTCTGCATTCCCCAAAGCTCCTGCATTACTGTAGCCTCACCATCAGATTATTTAGTGTCATATTCAGGAAACTTGTTGGGGTGTGTCTTATCCCACTGCAGAGAAGCAGTCATTGTATTCTACTGCCCCAGCCAACAGGGCTACCAAATAGTTTTGTTGGTTTGGTTTATTTGTTCAAGGCGTATCAACTCCTGATGGGTTAATTCAATGCGTAAATTTGATTCATTTGGAAATGTTTGAAAGAAAAAAGTTAAGTCTGGGAATAAAATCCAACCAAATGTTTTTGTTTAATGTCATATCAACTCCTTATGGAGTGTTTAAAACCAAAATTTTATTCATATGCAAAGGGTTGATATGCCGTTAAAATGTCTGTTTGGTTGGCTTGATTTTATGGCATAACAACTCCTGTAGGTTATTCAATTTCAAATCCTATATATATATATATAGCCGGGCCATTGGTATCGGGGTTAGCGTATTCGCCAGTGGACCGGGAGATTGGGGTTCATTCCCAGTCATATCAAAGACTCAAAAAATGGTACTTGATACCGCCTTACTTAATACTCAGCATTATAAGGTACGGATCAAGTGTAAGTGGAGAAATCTAGGGAAAGGAGTGGCGCCCTCCCTTACACACGGGGTAGTAGCTATTGTGAAGGGAGACTTTAAATCGCCCTCGATTACGGTCGGCTAACTTATATATATATATATATAATTTAGCATTGGATAACCTACCTACGTAAAAACTCCATTGTAAACAATTATGCATATTTGAATATATAATTTTTTTTACAATGGAGTCGATAAAAAGGCACATACTTATAATAGCGTTCCGGGATAACTAGTTGATTTTTATTTTTATTATTTATTCTAACCAATCCTCATTTGTTTAAACTTTTTATACACTCCCACGAGATTTTTCATTCACTCACTCCTTTTTAATTCCGTTGGCGTTTCAACTTAGTATCGTCGACGCAGCTATTTACATACGTAATCTTACCGAACTTGTTACCTTTCAGTTCAATTATATCTTTGTACTTCGTAGAGTATCGGTGAGTGCTAGCTGATAACATATACTCTGCATTTAACTTTCGACATAAAATCAATAATCTATTAATATATCTATGTGAAAATCTTCGATCAATGCTTAGTTATAATAAACCGCCTGTGTTTTTATGTTTTCTTTTTCTTCGAATTCAGTTCCATTTCATTATCTGTGCGCACAAGGTCATAAAAAGTCATATAACATTGCATGTCTATCTTACGCTGATCCTTTTTGCAGAACACACACACACACACACACACACACACACACACACACATATATATATATATATATATAAAATGAAATGTAAAAATCATTATAAAAACTTTTTTCTTAAATCTGAAAAGTGCTCACTTGCTGGTCAGTAGAGCAGGATAAAACCGAAAATGAATAAATGTTTTCTCATCTCTTCACCACATTAATCTCCATTAATATATTCATTCTTAAGACATATTACAGGTAAGTATGAAGTGTTTACCCGATTAAAATGATTTTGAACTTTGTTAATATATTGGTTAGATTTAATGGTATATTAACCTTCGTAGGTAATTTAATCTCAATGCCAACATTGTAGAAGAATTACAGTTACACGTATAGCTGGGAGAATAAGGGGGGGTTCATGCCTTTCGTGGGAGTATTAGTCCGAAAGTGAACGTTATAGCGCGACGAGAGTTCGAACTTACTTCGAGGGCGTAGTCCAGGACTTAACACATTAAACGTTAATATTGCCACTAAGTTTGAAGAGTTTCCCTGTTCCTTGTTCCTTGTTTTAAAATGTTTTACACTTTTGTACTGCATATAATTGGTTTGACTTGGTTTGGTTGGGTTTTATGGCATGTCAACCATTGTAGGTTATTTAATGTCAATTCTCTTTATACAGATATGTGGTGCATTCAATAGGTTTCCAGTCTTTCTTTTGTACAGGCATTTAAAATTGTCGTAGACTCTTGAAAATTCAGTATCTTATTGCTATACATCTTATGAGATGACTGACTAATCTTTATGATTTCAGGTTCAAATGAACAGCCACAGCAAGAATTGGAATACACCCTATTAAAGTCTGATTGTCACAGCTGGTGAATTTCAAAAATGCAATCTGGACTTTAGAAGAACGATATGCAATAAAATTGTTTTAAACTTGGAAAAAATGTCATGCAATGAAAGCTGGATCTACTACTATGACCCAGAGACCAAGAGACCGAGTTCACAGAGGAAGTATGCTGGCTCTCCCAGATCCAAGAAGGCCAGACAGAGCAAATCCACCCACAAACTTTTGATGATCCCTTTTTTTGACAGCACTCGCATGATCTACATGCACTGGGTTCCCACTGGACAGACAGTCAACAAGGAATAGTATGTTGAGGTTTTAAGGGAGTTCAGGTAGAGATTCCGTCAGAAGAGGCCAGCATTCTTCAAATCGGGTCGACAGTGGCATTTCCACCAGGACAATGCATCAGTCTACAACTCCTTCCTTGTTACAGACTATTTGACCAAGATGGGCATCAAGACAGTTCCTCACCCTCCCTATAGTCCAGACTTTGCTCACTGTGACTTTTGGTTATTCCCTAAGCTCAGAGGCTGTCGTTATGAGACAACTGAGGAGATGAAAGAGGCTGTGATGAAGGTCATTGACACGCTCACACAAGAGGACTTCCATGGGGCCTTCCAGAAATTGTTGGAACGGTACAGGTGCATTGCAGCCGGAGGAGATTACTTCGAAGGGGACTAGAGTTTCATGTGTATACTATCAATAAAAGTGCCCATACGAAAAAAGTCTGGAAACTTATTTAATGATCCTCGTACATTAAATATATCGGATTTGGAAACATATTTTGTTGATAACATATTTCTTAAACGAGCTTAAGCTCGTTTGCACATAATTAAATGGTTCCAAGTATTGCTATGTAGAACTAATAATTCAGTTAGATATCATTCATTCGTTTACACAGTTAAATGATCAAACAGTTCTATTTCTAAGAATTTAATTCAGCACAAGTCATTTGTTTGCACTGTTTAAATATCAAACAATACTAGTTGACCCACAGATATAACCCTATCAGGTGCTACCACTTTGGGTTAGAGTAGCCCATGGGAGCAATGGCAGTGAAGGGGTACTCCGCTTTCTCCAAAACTCCAGCATCTCTGGGGCCTCACCATCAGATTGTTTAGTGTCATTAACAGGACATTAGTTTGGGAGGATGTTTTACCCCTTTAAAGAGATCCAGTCAGTATATTCTACTGCTCTAACTGACTGGACTCTGCATATAATTGGTGACCGTCATTGTTAAACTGATTTCGGCATAAAATAACAAAACAAGAGTTGACATGCCGTAAACCAACCAACCAACCAACCAACCAATGTATGTATTATCCAAATCATCCGCCACGAGCAGCATGAGATACAAGATTAATACTTTTCAAGCAGAGTAAAGCCGGTTTGAATCTAGAGATTTCCTTCTCTTATATTAGTTGACTATCTAAGGCTAATGAACCAAGTCAGACCTACCATTTATAAAGCTAGTGGGAGAACATTTGGATTCATGCCTTTCTCAAAGGCATTAACGCCCAGTATTTCATCTCGGGTTCCTGATTCCCTTTCCTACGACGATAACCGTTACACTATATACGCCTGCACGAACGTATTTATGTTGTCTTGATTAAAACATATATAGTATTTGTAGTTAGAAAATATATGTTCCCTCTCTCTAAGTTTGGAATACGCTGACAGTATCCCCTGCTGAGGGTTAAGACCCACCCCTAAAAAATGTCTTGCGTATGACACTAGAATTCATCTAATGTTGAAAATACAGTTCTGGTGACTTAGAGAGTGATGAGCATCCCTTCATTGCACTAATCACCAGCTCCATTCTTATCAGGAGTGATTTGCCTGTTAGGGTTCCATCTGTTGGTCAAATAAATGATTTACATTGGATAGTTGGTTAGTTGGTTGGTTGGCATATTAACCTTTCTAGGTTATTTAATGCCAAATCCGGTTTACACACACACACACACACACACACACACACACACACACACACACACACACACACACACATATATATATATATATATATATATATATATATATGTATGTATGTATGTATATTTGTAAACGAATAGTTTGTAGGTAACATTTTAAACAAGCCAGAACTAATTTTTTCGCTCACAGTTAAATAGTTTCAAGTATCGCCATGTCACACTGAAATTTGATTTAAAATCAATTATTTTTTTACGCACAGGTAAATCACTATATATATACATAAATATATGATTTATAAGTAAATTGTTTGTTGCTAATTTTATTTTTAAATGAGTTAGACCTAATTTATTTGCACGCAATTAAGTATTCTTGTATTGAACAAAACCTCGGAGGCAACATCCCACAAAACAGCAGCTGTACGGCCACCAACCACCCACCCATGTCGAAAACCATCGAAATTAGACAAACATGACATGCGGGACACTGCTCGAGAAGTATGGACGAACACATAAGCGATATACTCCCATGAACCTCTTCACATGGACGAGAAAGTGTTGGATGACCACCTATCCACAACAGCTTTATACGAATAGCCTGGGAGACCTGCTGGGAGCGATGGACGATAGGGACGAATTGTAAGAAAAAGTCAAGGAAACCCATGCAAGCAGCACGTCATGATGATGATGATTATTATTATTTGTACGCAGTTAAATGATTTCAAGTATTGCTATTTAACACTAATAATTCTTTTTGATATTAATCATTTGTTTACTCACAGAGGTTTCAAGTATTGCTCCTACTGATAATTTCATTTGCCCCCAGTTAAATGGTTGCAAGTATTCTTATGAAACACTGACAATTCAATTTAACATTCATTTGTTTGCACATGGTTAAATGGTTAAACATTCCTATTTGACCTATAGATGGGACCCGAACCGGCACTACAACTCCAAGTCAGAGAATCAGGGAGTAATAGTAACGAAGGGGTACTCCATATTCCCCAAAGCTACAGGACTGAAACCTCACTATCAGATGCAGTCTTGTGTCATAAATGAAGACTTTCGTCGGGTAGCCTTTCTTCTCTGCGGAGAGTCAGTCAACGTATTCTACAGCACCAGCCGACTGGACTGGTGTCGGGTGAGAATATTTGATACCATATAACAGTAAATAATTTATATTAAGTATTATTACTTGAAGACATAATTGATTACTTAGGATTATTATTATTCAACTGAAAACAAATAACTGTGTGAAAACAAATGATTATAATTAGAAATAATTATATGGAATCATATAATTTTTCATATTAGATTGGAATACTTGAAACCATACAAGTTCTTTATTCTTGAAAAACAAATGACTATTATTAGATAGGAATAATTATTTAAGACCGTGTGCAAAAACAAACAAACAAAAAAACAAAAACAAAACAAAAACCTCTTAAGAAACAATTACATAAAAAATATAGATGTAAACTTATAATGAACGCGATTTCCAACCTATTGGCTAAAAATAACTGACATGCCGTCTTAATTGATCAATCAAAATATGTCTGTTTCTTTGATCAACGATTTTGTGATATATAAATATAGTATACAATTATATCTTTATATATCTGATATATCTTTATATAAACAGATATGCTATGTACTTAATAACACCTGGAAAAATTCGTCCTATTCTACAGATTATTTTTGTGGTAGACAGACAAACAGTAGGAGACACTGCTTGGGGCACAGCCATAGCGACACTGATTTCAATGTACGAAAGAACACATACTAATACCACGGAAGCATAAAAGACTATAACAATAATAGATAAACTTCAGAGAAATTTTTAAAAACATTTTTAGCGAACGCAAACTTTGTAACCTGAAAATAGTTGTAGTCTATTCAGGGGAAAAACTACTCATTGTGACAAGATGATGTTACTACCTAGCTAACGATTGTACTTCGTATCATTCGATTTCTTTATTCTTGAAAAATTCTTGTTCAGTCAGAAAGTGTTGGAAGAGAGGATACTAATCTTGTAAGCTATTGTCAGTCAGTTTGTTCTTCAGTAGGTACTTAATTAATAACGCTATCTATGAAATATATGTTGTATACAACTAACTTTTGTTGAACGGCATATTCCTTGAGTATCCAGTTAGAAACAAGCTCACGGAAAACGATTTAAGACAGCATATATATATGATACCATGTAACTTTATATATATATATATATATATATTGTCATCTACCGACTGACTGATTCGTGGTATCACAACTCTTCAGTATGGCTAGACGCGTAGAAGACTTGAAGCTGGGATCGAAACCCGCCCAACTTTATGTTAGACTTAGTATCATACCGCTCCGTCTCCAGGCGACCTACCTTAGCTCGGGAATTATAAGGCATTATGCTGTAACTTTCGTTTGTCTACATTTTGCCTTAAAGGATACCAGAGTGCTCCATTTCATTTGAAGAGCTTTGTAAACAGGAAAAAAACATGCAACTCGTTGAATATTAGCTCACCTAAGAATAAACAACGTGAAACAAGGAGTCCTAAGTTATAGCTTACCTATTATTATTATTATTATTATTATTATTATTATTATTATTATTATTATCCTGTTTTATATTTGAAAAATATCGTGATATTAATCTGGATATTGCTTGTGGATAGAGCATCCTAAATATTATATATATATATCGGCATAATGGTTTGAGCGTGGTTCAATCCTAGGTCGAGTCATACCATAGACCCCAAAAATGGTACTTGATGCCTTCTTACTTAACCATCAGCATTATAAGGTATGGATCAAGAGTAAGTGGAGCAATCTAGAGAAAGGAGTAGCGCTCTTCCCTACACTACGGTGAAGTAGCTATTGAAAAGGGAGCCTTCAGTTCGCTCCTGACTGCGCTTATAGAATCAGAAGTGATCGTTGTAGTTTCTGACGAATCTGTCTATAGAAACACACACACACACACACACACACACACACACACACACACACACATATATATATATATATATATATATATGTGTGTGTATTATGAAAATTTAACACTAAAATAGTCAAAATAAGTAAAATATAAAGGTCTATACACAAGGGCGCAGAGCAATATCATCATATTTCTACTATAAAATCGAACAGTTAGATGTGTGATGGGAGGTAAGTGGCTATACAGCTACATTTTTGTCAGGTGCTGCTCCCAGGATTTATTCAAAACAGCACACAGCACTCTTTTGCAGTTCCCATCTACCTTTTTCTTCAGTAGTTTCGTTAGTCTAAGTGGTGCAACCATACAGTAGTACTGTCATGACTTGGAAGAATCCCCATTTTTTTTTATTCGAGAGATCATATTTCCATATAGTCTTTAACCCTTTCAATAGCAGTCCATGCCTTTCCTATGCGTATGTTGATATTAGTTTCTGTAGATGAGATATTGCTACCAAGTTGCCTGAACTGGTCTACTAAAGGATAAACTTTAACTATGGAAGCAGAGTAAGCGAGTAACTGTACATCTGTTCGGAAAATATGCATGTAAAATGTGGATGGAATTCTTGACAGCTTTTCTCCACGCCATCCCCACTCATAACTAGCACCATTGCGTGTGAAGTTTATTTTGAAACCAGCCGAGACAGAAATAGCTTGTACCTTGCCGTGCCGGCTGACGAAAATATCTCGAATGAAACCTGAACTTCTTATTAATAGGAACGCCTGCATTGGCGATCGAACAACGATAATTTACTTGTGCCGAACCTTCTTACTCTTCAACATCTTTATAGCCGGTTCGCGTTCGTTAATTATTGCGTCCCAGTCGAATATATTTGGGAGAGACGTAAAAAGCGCCAGATTCGTCTATATCAGGTTTCATTTAGGACTTGTCAGTTTTTGTTGCACGGCAACTCAACACACTCACACACACACACACACACACACACAAAAACTTACGTGAAGAAATTTCTTATTTGTTGATGGTTTGGTTTCTTTGTTTAATGGCATATTAACCTTTGTTGGTTATTTAATGCCAAAGCCATTCTCCAAGAAGAACAGTAGTGGTAGCTGGGAGGATAAGGGGGTTCATATCTTTCCCCAGGGTATTTGCCCGAAAGTGAACGTAATAGAGCGACTGGCGAACGAACTCGCTTACTTCGATTCCGCAGTCCATCGCTTTAACCATTACACCACGAGGACGCCCCCCCAAAAGATAGATAGATAGGTTATTGTATCTACGAGGGTGCAGCCTTACAAGCCCCATAATAGTTACTGGATGAATTTTAAACAGAAATTTTAAGCAATCTATTATAATGCCGATTTCAAATCCTACTGGCGTACGGCATACCTAAAGTGACCGTAGCGGCAATAACGATTCTCTATAGAAACACTAAAGTAAAAGTACGATCACCAGATGGAGACACAGAATACTTCGACATTGTAGCAGGAGTACTACAAGGGGACACGCTGGCTCCGTACCTCTTTATCATTTGTCTAGACTACGTACTTAGAACATCGATTGACAAAATCAAAGAGAATGGCTTCGAACTGACGAAGAAAAGAAGCAGAAGGTACCCCGCAACAACAATTACCGACGCCGACTACGCCGATGACATAGCGATACTGGCAAATACACCTGACCAAGCCGAAACACTACTGCATAGTTTGGAACGAGCAGCAGCAAACATAGGCCTCTATGTTAATGCACACAAAACGGAATATATGTGCTATAATCAAACGGGGGACATCTCCACCCGAGAAGGAACCCCTCTTAAACTAGTAGACAAATTCACTTACCTAGGAAGCAGCGTCGAATCAACCGAAAAGTACATCGAAACGAGGTTAGCGAAAGCATGGACAGCTATCAATAGGTTATCGATTATTTGGAAATCAGACCTAACCGATAAAATGAAAGGCAGTTTCTTCCAGGCAGCGGTCACATCGATACTGCTATATGGCTGCACTACATGGACGCTAACAAAATGGCTGGAGAAGAAGCTAGACGGCAATTACACAAGAATGCTACGTGCAATCTTAAACAAGTCCTGGCGGCAACACCCCACAAGACACCAACTGTACGGCCACCTGCCCCCTATCACGAAAACTATTCAAGTTCGACGAGCCAGACATGCAGGACACTGCTGGAGAAGCAGGGACGAACTCATAAGAGATGTACTCTTATGGACCCCCACACATGGCCGTGCAAAAGCAGGACGACCAGCACGAACATACATTCAGCAGCTATGTGAGGATACGGGATGTTGTCCTGAAGACCTACCAAGGGCGATGAACGATAGGGAGGAGTGGCGTGAGAGGGTCAGGGATATCTGTGCTACCAGTGCGATATGATGATGATGATGATGATGATGATTATAATGCATTATAATGCATATAATATATTATAATGCATGGTATGTGTGATTAAAATTCTGTACTGAATTAAGTGTATCATCAGTGAAGAAGACTATGTTAAAAATAAATATATGTAGTTTAGTTAAGTGGAACTCAATGAAGGTTAAGTTTAGTATACTAATAAACTGTTCTGTCAGATAGACTTGTTAGATATTAAGCCATATATATGGTTGTTGCAAACTAACAAAAGGTTACTGAATGAGAAATAACCAAAACGGAGGTTGAAAAGGAAATGGAAATCTTTATAACATTAAAAAAATACAACACTCTCCCGCGGCCCGAAGAAGGTAAACCACTGTGTTGTACGACTTAATCAGCATATTAACCCCCTATCACAAAAGTCATCAACGTATTTATGAGGAATGGAACATACCTATTAATGTTCATAGGTATGATGTATAACAATGATCATCGTCATCAAGTCGCACTAACAACACAAAGTTCCCTGATTCTCTCTTGCCATCCATCGCGAACATTCATCACCCCTGGAAGGTCTTCTTGGTTGGATCCTGTTTCCATACAGAGCTGATATAAATAAGTCTTTGCTGGTCGACCAACACTAGCATATCTAAGTACTGGAGTCCATAAAGGAGGAGGACGATAAATCAATGAATGGATTTTTGAACAATTAAATCCTCATTTATTTAAAAAAGTAGCCATCTTCTTTATTTAACTTATTGTTACTGGCAGAGTCTGCTTTCGTTTTTGACAGAATTATTGTTCCAGATTCGAGTATACCACGGCTTTCTGATGAATGATATTTTTCGGGGAGAGACACAATAATGAAAATAAAACTACAAAACATCACGTATCTTTATCTGGATTAGATAAGGGGTCTTGACATGTCCTTACCCAATGTATTATATGTAGGTATAGAAATTATAACCAGACCACTGAAAAATGCAAGACGATATAGGTACATGAATTACATTTTTGGTGCAGTCACTGGTTTTATCTAGTATCGTATTGACCAGGGGTTACCCTACAATTCTATTACGTTAGCAAAATATTGTAAAACTTCTGACTCACCATATAATGGCCTGAATGTTTTGTTATCAAGGTTGCCAACCTGAAAAAAAAGCACCAAAAATAGAACTTGCTCTCATTATTTTCTAGACCGTCCTCGTATGTGTCAACTGTTTTATTTTTTCCAATGTAAAGGTGAATTAATTCAACAGCACATTCGTCTTTCCGAGATTGGGAGGTAAAAGCTTAGAATATCGGTCAACAAGTGAAATGCCACGTTTGAATCTTCAGTTTTTAATGTTACTAATTATAAAAAAAAATTGATAAATAAAGGAATAAAAAGAAATTAAAAAAAAGCAGCAATTATCATTACGACACGTCCTGGTTGATGACATTTCTTAAATAGACTCATATATCTCGACTGACATTTTTCTGATTCACTGTATCACTCACCCAAGATAGAATAACTCACCAGGCTTTCATAAGTATAATCAGTTGTAGCAATCATCTCTATATTCCTAAAATCCTCATTAAGTTTGTATATGTATACAGTATCACCCATAAATAAGTACATTCTAATAAAAAAAAAAGTTAAGTTTCTTTGGCAAGATATAGACATTTGTCCTATTTTTCGTTTTTCTTTATTTTTACACTTTTCAACTGAAATAGAGAAGTCCACCAGCTAACAAGTTGTTGTTGTTGTTGTTGTTGTTGTTCTTCTTCTTCTTCTTCTTCTTCTTCGGGGACCTCAGGTGGTTTGGTTTGATTTGGTTTGGTTTCATGGCACATCAACCATTGTAGGTTATTCACGCCAAATCCATTTTTATACATATAAACAGTTCTATTTCAAACAATTCACTTTAGCATAAGTACACAGTTTAGTTATATTTGACCCACCGATAGGACCCTATCAGGTGCTACGGCTCTGGGCAAGAGTGGACCTGGGAGTGATGGCAATTAAGGGGTACTCCACATCCCCCAAAGCTTAAAGGAATCAGAGTAAGCTACCCTGTGGATTAAATAGGTGACGTGGCTCCAAGTTCTGTGTAGGCTGCTGAGTTCGGCTAGAAACGCCTGTTGCAGGCCCGAGGAGACATCACCCGAAACGTTATGAAGACCATCGTTTGAAAACGAAAAATTGTTCTCTTTCATTAGTTTATTTATTGCTAAATAAAAGCCAAGCTAAATATTCTCTTAGTGTGCTAATTCCCTACTTCTGCCAGAAGTAGTATCTTTGATTTTATCAGATTTCTATCTTTCTATTACAATGAAAAGTGAAGTCCCAAAAATAAATATATTAGAATTCCAAGGAAAACTGAACGATTTCTATTAAAAATAAACGCTTATATGCGGGCAGGATATGACACAAGGTCAATTTTTTAAGCGGAGTTTAACAGGTTTGAACTCAGAGTTTTCCTTCTCCTAGACTAGTTGCCTCACCAAGGCTGAAGAACCTAGTCTGCCCTATTATTTACCTATAGCTGGAGGGAGAATAATTGGATTCATACCAAGGGTATTAGTGCTATGTGAAATGCAATCAGTCTCGTCCAGGATTTGAACTCGTGTCGCCGTGTCCATTTCCTACGACGATATCCATTACCCCACGGGCATATCAATATCAATTTATGCTCATATGGGTTAATTATAGCAACAAAATGTCCACAAATCTTCCAGTGCAAATATTGCTCAACTATGTATTATATTACGAATGTTACTCACCGAATATCAACTGCTGTTTTTTTTCTGCAGTCTGAGTGACAGCAAGTTTCCATAGATTTCCAATAGTCATCTAAGTTTTCTGGATGGTTTTAGCAGTGCTATGATCTTAATAGTCTTGATGTTTCTTCTGATCTCCAGTTCATCGTCTCTTTTCCAGGTATTTGGGGACTATTCCAAAAGCACCAATTACGATTGGTATCATAGTTAACTTCATGTCCCACAACTTTTCAGTTCTCTAGCAAGGTCGGGTTTTTCCCCTCATTTTAAAGCCCAGTCGGCTAGAGCTGTTGTATAACCGACTGCATCCCTGCTGAAGGGTAAGACTCTCCTCCAACGAGTCTTAGATATGACACTAAACAACCTCATGGTGAGGTTCCAGTCCTGCAGCTTTGAGGAATTTTGAGTTCCGCTTCATTGCCATTGATTTCAGGCCCACTCTGTGCTGGAGTGGTAGTACCTATCTATGGGCTAAATAGAACTGTTTAACATTTAAAATGTGAAAATAAATGACTTAAGCTAAACTGAATTGTTAGAAATAAAACTGTTTTGTCATTTAACTGTGTGTAAACAAATGAATGATATTTAATTGAATTGTTAGTTATGCATAGCAATACTTGGAACCATTTGACTGTGGGCAAATTAATGGATAATGTTCAATAGAATAATTAGAGTTAAATAGCAATATTTGTAACCCTTCACAAACAAATGATTAATATTGAATAGAATTATTAATCTTAGATAGCAGTAATTGCCATTTAACTGTTTGCAAAAAAATTAGCTCAGACTTGCTAAAAATATTATCAACAAAATGTGTTTACAGATCATATATATTCAATATATATGTATGAACAGGGTTTGACATAGCATAATCTACAAGGGTTGTTATACCATAAAACAAACCAAACCTCATTCAGTGGTCTGCTGGAACGGCAAAATCTGAAAAATTCTTTTGTACTTGTTAATTAAAACTAAATTTAGCCTTCTGGACGAGATTGGGGGATCCATTTGTATCTCAAAGATCTAGAGAATTTTATGCATTTGATATTTTGGATAGATTCTGGTCTGTGCATGTACAATTTTTCGGCATGGACAAACTTCAATCACTTGCACAATTCCCAGTGGATCACCTTCTCCGCTCAGTCATATCTACTTTCGTATTGCTTTCGTGCTAGTTTATTCCAAACCCTCCTCATGAGTCGGATGAAACAGAAGGACAGTTTTTAAGCAGAGTTTAACAGTTCTAAATTCAGAGATTTTCCTTCTGCGTATCAAGTTTAAAGAGCCGAGTGTTCTTAACTATTCACCGATAACTGGTGGGAGGGGGGTAATAATTGGATTCATACCTTTCCCGTGGGTATTAGCGCTTAGTCCAGGATTTGAACTTGGGTCGCCGTGTCCATTTCTGACGACGGTAACCATTCCACTACGAGCGTCTCCAAATAATAAATATATGCATTCTATGTGTATAAATTCTGAGGTTTAGTAAGGTTTAATATGTACATTGTTTATATTTTCTTTACATTTATTAAAAATGTCTTAAGTAGTAAGCAATTTTAAGGATCGGAGACTTCGGTGGGGTAAGAGGTCTTATTAATATACTTGTTAGTTACTTTCTTATTATTATAGGTCTAACTGTAGTTTTAAGTTCGTAAATAGCAGAATTTGGGTTTAGCGATGTACTTTATTTATTTAGCGAACAGAAAAGCACTTTAGATATAAAACATCACAATACTCTTGGGGGAAGGTATGAACCCTCTTATCCTCTCAGCTATGGGTTAAATAGTATCCCTGCTGTTCTTCAACAAAGATGGTCATCATCATCATCATCATCATGTCGCGCCGCCAGCGCGGATATCCCTGACCCTCTCACGCCATTTCTCCCTATCATTCATCGCCTCCGACAGGTCTTCAGGGTTACATCCTGTGTCCTCACATAGTTGCTGTATGTAAGTTCGTGCTGGTCGTCCTACTTTTGCACATCCATATGTGGGGGTCCACAAGAGTACATCGCTTATGAGCTCGTCCTTGCTTCTCCAGCAGTGTCCCGCGTGTCTGGTTCGTCTGACTTGTATAGTTTTCGTGATGGGGGGCAAGTGTCCGTATAGTTGGAGTCTCGTGGGGTGTTGTCGCCAGGATTTGTTTAATACTGCTCTCAACATTCTTGTGTAATTTCCGTTTAGTTTCCTCTCCAGCCGCTTCGTTAGCGTCCATGTGGTGCATCCATATAGCAGTATCGACACAACCGCTGCCTGGAAGAAACTGCGTTTCATTTTATCAGTTAGGTCCGACTTCCATATGATCGAGAGCCTACTGGCATTAAATAACCCACGAAGATTGGTATGCCATTAAAAAAACCCTGATGAGTCGTGAATTCACAAACCTGCAACCTGATATTCTTGATCTCCTCAGTGCCCACCACTGGTTGCCACACCAAAGCTAAAGAATCCACTCTGCCCTGCTATTTACCCATGACAAGGTAGGGTAGGCGATAGAAAAGAAGGAATCCTACATTTCCTAATGGCATTAGCGGCAAATGAAACACAAATAACCACGACAAGGATTTGAACTTGAGACGCCGATTCTATGCCGATAGTCGTCACTTCAAGCACGTCTCCTTCATGTATTACGTCATTGTGGGCACCAAGTGAGGATTGAATTCACTATCAGTTTAGTCTGAAACCAAATATTGCGACCCACCTTTTTACGGCATGAAACTAATTGTTTCGTTCAAATTATGTCTAAATGCTGTACAGAGATTGTATATAGGTCGATTTTTGAAAAAAAAATGCATCGACCTATATACGAGTAATAGTTATGTAAGTTTGAAATTGAAACTGAATGGATTGAAAAATTAACTCTCAAATAATTAAAAAAAAATCGCGACTATAAATCGAGGGTCAATCTATACACGGGATCAGGTTATGCACGAATGTATCGGGCCCTTTAGATTATCTAAGTTAATGATTCGTGAAAACACTTATTACTTATTGATATAAGCGTTTATTTTTAATAGAAATCGTTCAGTTTTCCTTGGAATTCTAATATATTTATGTTTGGGCCACTATTGATTTTGTTGTAGCCGGTATTGATTTATCGCAATCCCAAATTTCGTTTCTTCCTATACTAACAAAATAGCGACAGCCAGTATTTCCAGGTCACAGATATATAATTCTGAGGCAACGATGGGATATTGCAACTACCAGACTGTTGGTATTATGATAGAGAAGATATTTCTCTCTCTCTCTCTCTCTCTCTCTCTCTCTCTGTGCTTTCATGCATACACCGTATATCATAGAGTTAAAAAATGCTGTTTTCTTCCAGATAACCCCGAAAATCTGGCCTAGATTCCTCAGGGCTAATATTACATTTTTTTCTTAATTTTCTGTTTATTCCATATTTTAGATGTCAAAACTAGAGTAAATCATTGAATCCAGCATATACATATATATATATATATATATATATATATATATATATATATATAGTGACTGAATAAAATCGATATTTGAAAGATTAGAATCTTTAGATGATAAATAAAGCTTTAGGTAATGAAGCCGATATAAAGAGGTGAGATAACAATTTCCTTTAGGTTTTATCCTGCTTTGCTGGCTAGTATTTGAGCACTTTCGTGATTTTAGAAAAATGTTTTTAAAACGATTTGTTTTATATATATATATATATATATATATATATATATATATATATATATATATATATATATATAGTGGTTTATGGTTCTTATTCGCTCACTTAGTGAGTTAATGGAGGACCAAATATTGCAGTATTATAAAATAGTGCTCAATATCAATGATAGAGCTTATATATATATAGAAACACACACACACACACACACACATATATATATATATATATATATATTACATGGTAGTGTCTCTGACCCTGGGTTTCATGCTTTGAAAAGTGTGTAAAGCATGAAACCCAGGGTTAGACACTACCATGTCATATATATATATATATATTAGAATAGTTTTAAGTAGAGCATACATTATAAGTTAAAAAAGACCATTTTTCGGTCACGTTTTGTTAGTGAACACCTTGACAAAAGCAAGCAATGGAGAGGAATAAACTAAAAGATAGTTGACGACGAAGCAAACTCCGTCCGAAAAAAAAACAAAAAACCCCACACCAAACGAAAATAAGAAATATATATATGTTGTTGTGTTTAGCGACTCTTTACAAACGAACTTATTTATCACTGGCCTTGTGCCACAGCTGAGCAAGGCTTAGTAAATAACGGTACACTTAGTTATAACTCTACTTTTGAAAACTAAGTCAATTTTATGCTTGGCACAAGACTGTAAGTATTTATTTACCTAACCCATCCGGTATGAGCACGATACGAGACGAGGTCAATATGTTAAACGGAATACAGCTAGTCGGAATTCGGAGTTGTTCGTCTGATAGATTGGTTGCTTATCTAAGGCTAAAGAACTCACTATGCCCTGCTATTTAATCATAGCTAGAGAGAGAACAAATAGATTCATACCTTTTCCGAAAGGTACCAGCGAACAGTGAAACACAAAGTTTCTACATGGATTTGAAATTGGATCATCGACTTTCTTATTACGATAATAGTGACATTAAGCACGCCTCCAAATATGGGTCACTTTGTGAAGATCGACTTCGTTACTCAGAAGTAATTATCCAGCGAAGCCAGCTTACTAATCAACACACCTCGTAGAGTGTACTTTCTTTTGCGTGTAGGTTAGGTCTGGTTTCTTTATTTAATGGTATATCAACTTTTGTGGGTTATTTAAGGCCAAATCTATCCTTGGAGAAGGCGTTAGAGATATTATTTAAACCATAGCTGGGGGATAGAATTCATACTATTAGTCCGAAATTGAACGTAATAGTACAACTAGAGTTCGAACTTATTCACTACGACGTTGCAATTCACGTCAGTCAGTACGTTACGGGGAAGTGTTGTAGGTTAAGAACTGTCAATAATTGTTTGACAGACAGACAGACGGACAGCAGCAAACAACTAAAAGAAGAAACTTGGACTAAATTTCATTTTCGTGTCCTAATAAAAAAAAAATACCCACGCCGCTTAGAATTTCAAAAAGCCTGACCTTTCTTTTAAATCACCTTTTTTTTCTGAACGAGATGATATAACCTTTTTCCAAATTGCTTTTTACTTATTTGAAATCAATCTAAATTAGGGGAAATTGATATAAAGCTTAATCGGTCATTGTTTTGAATATCAATTATTGAATGTGAAAATAATACTATTCAAGGGTCAAAGTGAATAAGAGAAAACAAGTGACCACACCTGATATATCTTTTTTTTATTTAGTTTTTATTCTGCTTCAAAAACCGTCTCAAATAGAACAGGGCACGCCATAGTGGAGATTCCATAAATTCCTTTCTCGCAACTCTTTTTGTCCTTCCCTGCATTTTTTTTTTTTTGTGTCACCGTATATCGTTCTCTTTTTTTCTACCCTACAGATTCGGTCAGTAGCTCAGTGATAGTAATTCTCAAAAGAGGCTGTAAGAGTTGCGGTTCAGTCTCCGCTGCTGATTTTCACTTAAAATATATTAGAGATTTTACAGGTAAATATTAATGGTGTTCTTGTTTTTGTTTAAAATCAAAATCATACAGCTGCCCCGGAGCTTGCGATAACAAAACTTTGGAGCATTTATTCATAGCTAACGTTTTAATGTTTGGTTTAGTTAGTTGATTTTATAGCCTGACAAAAGTTGTTGGGTTATTAAATATTAACAAGTAATAATTATTGAGTGTTGATTAATAATTGTAAATAAGTTTGTCATATTAAAATGACAATACGGAGAATTAACTTTGTAAACTCACAAATGGTGTAAATGTTCCAATTCAATTTTCAATGTTTTAGAATTCACAGACAAAGCAAAATTTCAAATTCAAAATGGCCGCAACTCATCTGTCATTTTATAGAAATTGGAAGATTTTTCC
Source organism: Sepioteuthis lessoniana (assembly GCA_963585895.1). Lineage (NCBI taxonomy): Eukaryota > Metazoa > Mollusca > Cephalopoda > Myopsida > Loliginidae > Sepioteuthis > Sepioteuthis lessoniana. Next base: position 151,377 of record CAUZXS010002987.1, on the reverse strand, counting down.
CCAGAATGCAACGTCAAATTGCTATATATATATATATATATATATATATATATATATATATATATATATATATATATATAAGAGAAGTTGTTTATTGCTTATGCAACAAAGATAATCCATTAATAATAATAATTATAATAATAATAATAATAATTATTTAATGTTATTTAATTTACTTAAGTAATAGGTAAGTTTTCCTTACATATTCGTCTGCTAGGTAAATTCTAGGAAAAAGAAAGATTGTTATTCACACACGCAGAAAATACATGTATAATTTACCAACCCCTCCACACACGCTGGATGCGACACAAGGTCAATTTTTATACGGAGTTTAACAGGTTCGAATTCAGAGCTTTTCCTTCTCTTAAACTGGTTGCCATACCAAAGATCCTAGTCTGCTCGACAATTTACTCACAGCTGGAGGTTGATAAGTTGGATTCATATCTTTACCGAAGGGTATTAAAGCAATGTGAAATACAAACAGACTCGCCCAGGACTTGAACTTGTGTCGCCGTGTCCAATTTTTGCAACGGTGACCATTACACCACGGGATATGTAATGATATTTACTGTTCATATTCATTCTTAAAGCATGGATTTCTATTGACAGGTTAGCAACTATATTGAAATGTGATCTCTGTAATAAAATAAATGGTAAATATGGGTGATTCCACACTCCTCAGAACTTCGGAGCTGATGCCTCACCCTCAGGTGTAGTTCAGTATCATACCACGGAACCTTACTTTTCTGCAGGGGGTGCAGTTTTCTATGAAGAAAGAGTTCCTTTCGTTCCAATCTTTATTATCTTACTATTATATTATCTTAATATATATTTTGATATATTATCTTTATTAATATATATTTTGATATATTATCTTTATTAATATATATTTTGATACATTATCTTTATTACATTTACACAAAACAATTTAAACTATGTATATCATTATGTTGCTTAGTAGTTATGTGAGGAAAACCGCAATTGACGTCTTAAAATGACGTCAATGTTAATACACATACATTGAAATACTCGCATACTCCTCACTTCAATGAGTATTGTAGGCGCAGTTAAGTAAAAGATATTAAAGTGTCAAATCGTTAACAAGCAAGTCTTAGAGATATTTATTATTGCGTAGGGAGATCGATTCTCACCGGCTACCTTATATTTATGTCTTTCTAAAAAACTAAACCGAGCGTAATCTATCTATCTATCTATCTATCTGTATAGATATATTTATAAATAAATATGATCTACAAAATTAATCTAGGTGCTGAAATTGTTTACTTGGCCTGGACAACGAAGCAAATGAAAATTCATTAGCAATGAATTCAGGTGATTGTGAACTGAAACTCTAATTATGCTTCCACACACGCACAGATAATCGACATCGTCGTAGGAAATGGACTCGGTGAACCGAGTTCAAATCCTGGATGAGTCTGTTTACATTTCACATTGTACTTATACCATTTGGAAAGGTATGAATCCAACTATTCTCAATTCCCCTATGAGTAAAATAGTAGGGCAGACTAGGGTATTTAGTCTTGGTATGGCAACTAGTCTAGGAGAAGGAAAACTCTGAATTCGAACCCGTTAAACTTCACATAAAAAATCGACTTTGTGTCGCCTCTTGTTCGTGCGGAAGGGGTTGATAAACATACACATATAAAGGTATATATATATATATATATATATATATATATATATATATATATATATATATATATATATATATAACAGTACATTAAAGCAAGGGTTTTGTTTGAGCTGTACCGAGATTTGGTTTTCTTGAAAGTATTTGGTGGTAGTCATAACTATATTTTCAGTGTTCCTTTGGATTTAAAAATATTACACTTTAAAAAAATCAATCTATTCGCATTTGTAAGCATTTAGTTATATGGTATCAAGTATTCTTATCAAATACGAATAATTTGCACACAATTGTATGGCTTCGAGTATTTCTTTCTAGCATTAATAATCCATACACAATCATAGAGTGAAAAGTAGCAATTCCTATCTCATAGTAATTTGTTTGAACAAAGTTAAATGGTTTAAAGTATTTCAACGAAACACGAATAATTTTCAAACAGTTTTTTAAGCCATAAAGGTACTATTACTAGTTCAGATCAGAGTGTATCTGGGAGTAATAGCAATTTATTTTACTTTAATAATAATAATAATAATAATAATAATAATAATAATAATAATAATAATAATTTGTCAGCACAGTTATATTGTTTCAAGTATTTTTATCTAATACTAATAATGTATAGACAATTATATGGTTTAAAGTAAGTATTCGTTTGTTATAATTTTGGTTCACCCACTGTAATATAATTCCAAGTATTCCTATTTAACAACAATAATTTGCAATTATATGGTTTTAATTACAAGTAGTTATCAGAACGCTTAGAGAAAAGGAAGCCACCCCACAAGACACCAACTATACGGCCACTTGCCTCTCATCACGAAAATTATACAAGTTAGACGAACCAGACACGCAGGACACTGCTGGAGAAACAAGGACGAGCTCATAAGTGATGTACTCCTATGGACCCCCGCATATGGCCAAGCAAAAGCAGGACGACCAGCTCGAACATACATACAGCAGCTATGTGAGGACACGGGATGTAACCCTAAAGACCTGCCAGAGGCGATGAATAATAGGGAGAAGTGGCGATAGAAGGTCAGGGATATCCGTGCTGGCGGCACGACATGATGATGATGATAAATACTTTGGGATTTGGGAAGCTGACACAATCAAACAAGTGGAAATGAAAGAAAAAAATTTAAAAAAGAGTATCTCAGAAGAACCAGAACTCCACAGAAGAAACCTTGTCAAAGGGATAAGTATCTGGGCTTTCTTCCTCGTAAGATACTCGGGACCATTCTTGAAGTGAATCAGAGAAGAACTTAAACAAATAGACCAAAGAACAAGAAAGCTAATGACCATGTATAAACCATTGCATCTCAAAGATGAGGTTGACAGATCATATGTGTCAAGAAGAGAAGGAGGAAGAGGACTTACCAACATTGAAGACAGCATTGACGCATCGATACAACGATTCGAAGACTACATAGAAAAGCGCGGAGGAAGACTGATTACAGCCACCAGAAACAATAGTAACGACACGATGACCAGCAGAACGATAATAACCAGAAAACAAAAGCCCGAAGAATAACAACTCTATGGATGTCTTATGCGACTAACAAGCGACATCTCACACGAGAAAACGTGAACATGGCTAAGAAAAGGAAACCTTAAGAGAAAAACTGAATCTCTTCTTATAGCAGCACAAAACAACGCCATGAATATAACCATATCAAAGCGAGAATAGATAAGACACAACAAAACAGCAGATGGAGGTTATGTGGTGATAGAGATGAAACGATCAATCACATAAGAAGCGAATTAAGCATATTAGCACAGAAAGAGTATCAGACTAGGCACGACTAGGTGGGCAAGGTGATCTACTGGGAATCGTGCAAGAAATTGAAATTTGATCATACGAACAAATGGTATATACACGACCCAGAATCTATCCTGGAGAATAAGAAACACAAAGTCCAATGGGATTTTGACGTACAAACGGATTATCTAATTTCAACCAGACGACCAGACCTTATAATAATCAACAAAAAAGAGAGAACTTGCAGAATTGTTCCGGCGGAACATAGAGTAAAATTGAAAGTGTGCAAAAAGAGACCTTGCTAGAGAATTGAAAAATCTGTGGAACATGAAAGTGACGTTTATACCAATTGTAATTCGTGCTCTTGGTACAGTCATCGAAGAATTGGTACAAGGAACTGGAGGACTTGAAAATAATTGGATGGGTGAAGACTGTCCAAACTGCAACATTGTTGAAATCGGTTAGAATACTGAGAAGAGTTCCGGAGACTTGAGGAGACTTGCTGTCAGTCAAACTCCAGAGGAAAACCATCAGCGTCAGCTGATGTGAAAAATCTTCAAGGAGAAAAAATAATAATCAATCATATAATAAGTGAATGCAGCAAATTAGCACAGAAACAGTATAAGACTAGACACAACTGGGAGGGCAAGGTGATCTACTGGAAATTGTGCAAGAAATCTAAATTTGACCATACGAATAAATGGTTCATGCACAACCCATAATCTGTCCCGGAGAATGAGACACACAAACTCCTATGGGATTTTGACATACAAACGGATCATCTAATTTCGACCAGATGACCATACTTTATAATAATCAACAAAAAAAAAAGAGACAACTTGCAAAATTGTGGACTTTGCTGTCCCGGCTGACCACCATGTAAAACTGAAAGAAAGTAAAAAGAAGGATAAGTACCTGTCTAGAAAATTGAAAAAACTGTGGAACATGAAAGTGACAATTATACCAAACGTGATTGGTGCTTTTGGTAAAGTCACCAAAGGATTATTAAAGGTACTGGAGGACTTGGAAATAAGACGGCGAGTGGAGACCATCCAAACTATAACATTATTGAGAACGGCCTGAATACTGAGAAGAGTCCTGGTGACTTTCTGTCACTCAAACTTCAGTGAAAAACCATAAGGCAACGCTGATGGGAGAAACCTTAAAGAAGTAAAAATGATAATAATAATAATAATAATAATAATAATCTCGGCCAGATGACCAGACCTTGTAATAATCACCCCCCCCAAAAAAAGAACAAAGAAAAAAAAGAACTGGCCGAATTGGGGACTTTGCTTTCCCGACTGACCACAGAGTAAAATTGAAAGAAACCAAAAGAAAAATAAGTCCCTCGACTTGGCTAGGGAATCGAAAAAACTGTGGAACGATTGTACCAATTGTATTTCGTGCACTTGTTATAGTCACCAAAGGACTAGTACAGAGACGAAGATAACTTGGAAATAAGAAGAAGAGTGGAGACTATCCAAACTACAGTATTATTGAGATCAGCTAGGATACTATGAAGAGTCCTGGAGACTTGAGGAGGCTTGCTGTCATCCAAGCTCCACTAAGAAACTATTGGCTAACGCCGGTGTGAAAAACTTGAAAAAGGGTAAATAATAATAATAATAATAATGAGAAACCACCGGCTAACGCTGGTGGGAAAAACTCTCAAAATAATAATAATAATAATAATAATAATAATAATAATAATAATAATAATATTCTTTAGTGAACAATTGTCTCTTCAAGTCGCTATTCTTAATGTAAATAATTTGTACACTGTTATTGGGTTTCAAGCATTTTTATCTAATATGAATAAAGTTTAAACAGATCTTTTGGACCCATAACAGGAATTAACAGATATGGTTTATCTCTCACTCTCTCTCCTCTCTCTTTGTCAGTCTCTTTCTATCTCATTCTTTTCAACCCATCTCAGTCTGTTTCTATCTATCTATCTATCTATCTATCTATCTACTTGTGTGCATAGATACACATGTAAATAAATGATACACAAATTAATCATGGTGGATTTGGGAGTAATGGCATTGAAGGGTTGACTCAATACACTCCAATGTTCCAGAATTGGAGCCTCACCATCGTATACATTTTTTTGGGGAAAGGGGTATTACTCTTTTCCAGAGGATTCAGTCAACGTAGTCTAAGCCTTGCTTAAGCATTTTACATTCGTATTTCAATTTGGTAGCATGTTGTGAAGTGTAGATATAAATGCTAACCTTCTAGTTTTATGAGTAAACGTTTAATTATCTGAAAGATGAACTAAATGGCTCTTTCTAACTCTTTATTTGACCTTTTATTTCAAATGGCAGCAATGAGGACGAGATCTTCGTCCATGGGTTTATCAGTAACAACCTTGATCTGAGATGATAGCTCACTGATGAAATTATTTAAAAATATGTGCGGAGGGAGGATAAAAAATCTATTGGCCATGAAAAAGGTACAAAGCAACACTTATTACATGCCAACGTCTTCTCAAATGTAAATTCTGAATAAGTAGAATTAAAACTTGCAAAATCTTCAACATTAATGAGACAATATATATATATATATATATATATATATATATATATATATATATATATATATATATATAATTTTGATATTAAGAAAGTCGTGTAACACAGGAAAAATATATTCGAAATTGATTTGGTCAAAATGGAATCTTTTTTGAAAAAGGTGACATTGTTTCACGGGTTGAGAAAATTTTTAACAGTTTACCATTTCAAAAGTCTAAAGAAGTCTAGAGTTTGAAATCTTTTAGCAGCATTTTGTGTGTGTGTGTGTTTGTGTGTATGTGTGTTTGTGTGTGTGTGTGTGTGTGTGTAAGAGAGAGAGAGAGAGAGAGAGAGAGAGAGAGAGAGAGAGAGAGAGAGAGTATGTGTGAATGTAAAAATTTTAGTAATATATTGATTATCTTTATTGACATGTCTTTAAACACAAATAGGTAAACGGAGATAAAGTGAGAGACTATGCTATATATTAAAAAATGTTTCCTAAGTATGTGACGGAAATATATATACACTACCAGTCAAAAATATTTGGTCACCCTCAAAATTTTTTATTTCTTATCCTAAAAGTTTTATTTTTAAAGAAAAAAGTTAAGCACGACAATGTTTTGATTTATAATACTAAATACAAATCTTCCTGAGCCACATTAAATATAGATTACATAAAAAATATTCATAAACAAAATGACCCCCTATGGCTGCTATCATTGATTCACAGATTCTCGGTATTCTTTCCACCAAAGACTGAAAATAGTTCTACCCAGCTTTCCTGAAAGAGATACCAGAGGTGAGCTGCACTTGTGGGTTGTTTAGCTCTGACCTTTTGGTCAAGGTTATCCCACACCAGTTCAATGGGATTTAAGTCCGCTGATTGCGCCGGCCAAGACACCAGCTGAAGGACGTGTTGTTCCTCTTTACTTTTAATGTACCTCTGGTAGAGTTTACTAGTATGCTTTGGGTCATAATTTTGCATAAGTACAAATTCTTGACCCGCGAGCCGCGTTCCACATCACGTGGTCCTAGAGTATTCTGTGATAGCCGGTCTGATTAAATTTGCCATTCACCTGGTGCAAATCCCAGACTTTGTAATTAGCAAAGCCCTACACAAATTATAACAGAGCTCCCTCCATGCTTTACAGTTGGATTGATACGTGGGGTGTTTGCAGCTCTTTCACCAACTCTTCGCTGCACATAGACCCTCCTATTAGACCCAAAGATTTTGAACTTTGATTCGTCAGTTCAAAGGACTATACTTGTCCAGTCTTTATGCGTCTTAACCCACAGGAACCTTTTGACATTGTTTTGCATCCTAAACAGTGGTTTCTTAACTTCAATTCTACCAAATCAACCAGCTTCACAGAGCCTTCTCCTCACAGTCGATGTTGACATATTTTTTCACAACATTGGTTCAATTGTCCAGTGATGTTTGGAACATTCAGCCTTCTGTCACGCAAGCTGGTGACTCAGAGGAAATTATCCTCTGCATAGGTAAAACAGGTAGAATCTAGCAAGCAGGAATTCAACATAATAGAATCAAATGAGGATTCAAGAGGTGGTATAACGTAATTTTTGTTAAACGTTTTATTCATCGTCAGTACTAAAGAAGAAAAGCGCCTTCAAATCAATCTTTCAAAAATATCTGATTATACAAAGGTCAAAGTTACTGAGGAAGCCTTGTATTTAGTATGATAAATAAAAACATTGAGGTACCTAACTTGTTTTATTAAAAATTACACTTTTTGGTTGAGAAAATAAGGGTGGCCAAATACTTTTAACTCGTAGTATATATATATATATATATATATCTTTGTGTTAGTTTCTATCTCACTTTCGCTTTGTCTCTCTGTCTCTGTCTCTGTATGACGGATATATATATATACATGTAAGTAAAGTTGGCGACCTTAGTCGAAGGTGACCCGAAGGTTCCCCCTTCAATAGCTACCACACCGAGGTGTAGGGGAGGGTGCCACTTCATTCCCTGAATTGCTCCACTTTACCCTTGATCCTTATCCTATAATACTGAGCGTTAAGCAAGGTTAGATCAAGTACCATTTTTTTGAGTTTTTGGTATGACTCGACCTGAGATTGAACCCTGGCAAACACTCTACTCATTAGTCCAATAACCCGGTTATATATATATAAGTAAGTAAAGTTGGCGACCATAGTCGAGGGTAACCCGAAGGCTCCCTTTTCGATAGCTACTACACCAAGGTGTAGGGGAGGGCGCTACTCCTTCCCTGGATTGCTCTACTTTACCCTTGATCCGTACCTTATAATGCTGAGTGTTAAGCAAGGAGGCATCAAGTACCATTTTTTGAGTCTTTGGTATGACTCGACCTGGGATTGAACCCAGGTCTCCCGGGCCATTGGCGAACACTCTAACCTCTAGGCCAATGTCCGGTATATAAAAAAATCGACATATATAATGTCCGGTATATATATATATATATATATATATATATTCTGACCGTTCTCAATAATGTAGTAGTGTGGATGTCCGGTATATAATGTCCGGTATATATATATATATATATATATATATATATATATTCTGACCGTTCTCAATAATGTAGTAGTGTGGATGGTCTCCACTCGTCCTCTGGTTTCCAAGTCCTCCACTCCCTTTAATAACCCTTTGGTGACTGTACCAAAAGCGCCAATCACGATTGGTACAATTGTGATCTTCATGTACCATAGTTTTTTTTTAATTTGCTAGCAAAGTCGAAGTACTTATCCTTATTTTCACTTTCTTACGGCTTTATTCTGTGGTCAGCCGGAACAGCAAAGTCCACAATTTTATAAATTCTCTTTTTTTTGTTGATTATCATAAGGTTTGGTCTTCTGGCCGAGATTAGGTGATCTGTTTGTATGTCAAAGTCATTATTATTATTATTATTATTATTATTATTATTTCTTATATCTTTATACTTAGAATAATCTTTAACCGAATGCTTTCTGTATGTGAGCAAATTTAGTCGAAACACGTGTTGGCGTAAAAAATTAATGAATAATAAATAAATCTTCCTCCACACCTAATAGATATCTGTTTTCCGCTTATCTTTTCTACGTATTTATCTGATTCATTTTATTTTTCTCTCATATATATATATATATAACGAGAGAGAGAGAGAGAGAGAGAGAGAGAGAGAGAGAGAGAGAGAGAGAGAGAGAGAGTCAGGACGCATTTCTTCCGGAGCGCTTCTCGTATATTAGTTTTAATAATTATTTTTCACACGTTAAATGAGCTTTTGATAAGCAGTCCTGCACCTTTAAAAATGACTAACCTCGTGATCGAAAACCGTCGCCGTAACCATAGAGTCAATACTGCAAGCGTAAAAAAAAAATGATAAAGCGAGAGCCAATGAAGAGATATAAAACAGAATTGATAAGCACCGAAAATAGGAAAAATAGTCTAAGATAACAAAAGAGGGATGGGATGAGGTAGAACATAAAAAAAAATCGACAGGGAGAGAGATTAACGAAACTGTTCCTTATCGCTATCGAATCTCCTTAGTAATATGTCAATTAGACGAAAACGTTCGCTACTCTGACGAATTACTGACTCAGCTTCCGCAGGTGTCGGAGGGTAGTGGATATATGAGGAATTAAATCTACCGGAGAAAGTAATGTATCTGTATTTGTCGCTTGCTGATTGGTTGTACCATTAAAGAATATCTTAGTCAATAAACAGCTTCTGCTTAATTCAGCTGTTTCAGTAACGTGTAAACAAATTCTTTTTAGAAGTGGAAATGACAGTTTAATGTTTGAAAATATACTTCTTGCTCGAAATTTGAGCTTTCATTCGTAAGTGTTCTAATTTATGACATAAATGGGTGGGTGCGTATCTCTCATTCTGTTGATAGTTGGGTTTTATGACATGTACTTAATTTACTGTAGAAGGTGTGAGACAACAAAGTAAATCTGGAGTATGGCTCAGATTAAATGATTGATTGATCTTAATGGCATGTTAACTTGTCTCAGGTTATTTTATGAGTAGAGATTAGTGAATTGTGTTCATTGTACGTTTATATTTAGATTTTTGGGTTGTTGTTTCCTAAAAGGTTTTTGCACACAGGTCACCCTCCAAAATTTTAATTTCTTATCCTAAAAGTTTTATTTTTAAAGAAAAAAGTTAAGCACGACAATGTTTTGATTTATAATACTAAATACAAATCTTCCTGAGCCACATTAAATATAGATTACATAAAAAATATTCATAAACAAAATGACCCCCTATGGCCGTTATAATTGATTTACAGATTCTCAGTATTCTTTCCACCAAAGACTGAAAATAGTTCTACCCAGCTTTCCTGAAAGAGATACCAGAGGTGAGCTGCACTTGTGAGTTGTTTAGCTCGGAATTTTTGGTCAAGGTTATCCCACACCAATTCAATGGGATTTAAGTCCGCTGATTGTGCCGGTCAAGACACCAGCTGAAGGACGTGTTGTTCCTCTTTACTTTTAATGCACCTCTGGTAGAGTTTACTAGTATGCTTTGGGTCATAATTTTGCATAAGTACAAATTCTTGACCCCTGAGCCGCGTTCCACATCACGTGGTCCTAGGGTATTCTGTGATAGCCGGTCTGATCAAATTTGGGTAGAGTGTTCGCCAATGCTCCGGGAGACCTGGGTTAAATCCCAGGTCGTGTCATATCAAAGACTTTAAAAATGGTACTTGATACCTCTTTCCTTAACATTAAGCAATATAAGGTACGTATCAAGGGTAAAGAGGAGCAATACTGGGAAAGGAGTAGCACCCTCCCGTACATCTCGGTGAAGTAGCTATTGAAAAGGGAGCCTTCTGGTTGCCCTCAACTACGGTCGACAACTTTACTTACTCCTATTCTAACACAAATAATTTGCATACAGATGTATGGTTCAAGTATTCCTATCTAATAGTGATATTTATATGATTTCAAGCCTTTATTTAAATTTGATAACAGTCATTTTTTTGCATACAGTTATATGGTTTCAAGTAACTAATAAAAATAATCCTTAGTAAACAGTTGTAGCTTCAAGTAACTATTCTTAGTGCAAATAATGTGCATAAACGATTTTTAAACAGATTCATTTGACCCTAGATGGAACCATGACCGGTATTACTTTGAGTGGACCCGGAAGTTATGGTAATGAAGTGGTACACACCACTCCCTTAGATCTCCAGAACTGGAGCCTAAACATCAGATGCAGTTTAGTGTCATACCCAGTACCCCACTTTTTATCCTACTGCAAGGGATACAGTCAGCGCGTTTTAAGCCCAATCAAATGGACAAAAAACAAAGCAAAGTTGCTAATTAGTAAGCGTCCAGTTTCAGGTTGCTTACAGTTGCTGCTGTCACCCTGCTAAGTATTAAACAGGTTCATCGTTGCTTAACTTTGGTAATCTAGCGGGAACCTGTGTTTTCAGCGTGACTTGACCGTAATTCTGGGTAAGGTTATTATTAATTTAACAAGCTTTTTGCTTAGATGTGGCACAAGGCCGTATGAATGGGGCACCCAATGAGACTCTAACTCACACGTGAAGTAATTTACAGAGCGTTTTGCTTAGATATGACACAAGGCCGTATGAATGAGGAACCCAATGAAAATCGAACTCTCTCGTGAAGGTTTGCTAGTCTAACTTGCTAACCTGAGGCGTCCAGCAAAGTTAGAAGATATCAGAATTGTTTCTGGTATTAAAACTTTTTGTAATAATCTTTATTAATTTGTCGGGTTTTTTTTTCGGGACGGTCCAAAATAATTTTTTCTCCTTTTCTTTCACTTAAAAAAAATATCTTTCACAATCTTTGGAATATGGAACCACCTTGAACGACACGAATCAATTATTCTTTCGCCCTTTTGAAAGAAGAGTTGAAAAGAATGTTTTGGTAATATTTTTTTTCATTTATTTATTTTGAGGTTACACAGTACTATGTGTGACCTCGAATACAACAAACCAAAAAGACTTGATGATACTTCATTCAAGATTATATAAACATGCTCATATACGTACATATCCCAAAGCTTGCACTCTTTCACCTTAAAACGCGCATGCGCATAAACAGAGTGAGAGAGAGAGAGAGAGAGAGTGTGTGTGTGTGTGTGAGGGAAAAAGAGAAAGAGAGTGTGTGTGTGTGTGAGAGAGAGAGAGTGAGTGTGTGTGTGTGTGTGAGGGAAAAAGAGAAAGAGTGTGAGTGTGTGTGTGTGTGTGAGAGAGAGAGAAAGAGAGATGCAATTTAAATATTCACATGGACAAAAATAAACTGATAAAGAAATTGTGGGGTCATTTTTCATTGAGTGAAAAAAGAAAAAAAAACCTCCTCCCACCAAAAAACCACCAAAAAACAAAAAATAAATGAACAACAAAAACAAAAAAAACCCCAAACAAACAAATATTTCATTCATCAGTTCTTTTCAATCACGGGTTTCATGCTGTGCCCGTCACGCAGACCATAGTCAATGTGTTCCTTTATTTTTTTTTTCTTTTGTGAATCACATATATATTACCTTTCGGTGCCAGACAGCCCTCCTAGCGGAGTTCAGAATACGCTGAGTGTATCCACTGCAGAGGGGTAAGCCCCCCACCCCCAAAAGAGCGTTTTTGAGTATGACTCGAAACAGCGTCTGATGGTGAGGCTTAGGTTCTAAAGATTCGGAGAAGTGTGGACAACCGATTCATAGCCATTAATCCCAGGTCAAACCCAACGTGGAGGAGTAGTACATGTTCGGGTCCCATGTATGAGTCAAATAGATCCTTTTAAAAATCATCTGCATTTTATTGGAATACTTAATACCATATAACTATAAATTATTTGTATTGAGAATAGTTATTGTAAAGCTATAATCATTTACTCATTGGCCTAGTAGGAAGAGTGTTCGCCAATGGTCCGGGAGACCTGGGTTCAATCCCAGGTCGAGTCATACCAATGACTTTAAAAATGGTACTTGATACCTCTTTGCTTAAAACTCAGCATTATAAGGTACGGATCAAGGATAAGGTAGAGCAATCCAGGGAAAGGAGTAGCGCCCTTTCCTATACCTCAGTGTAGTAGCTATTGAAAAGGGAGCCTTCAGGTCGCCCTCGACTACAGTCGCCAACTTTACTTACTATTATTATTAGTAACTTGAAACCATATAACTGTAAATTATTGGTAGTAAGACTAGTTATTTTAAAACTATAACTGTTTACAAACGGTTGTTTGTTTGCTTTACAGCGTATCAACCCTTTTCGAATCATTTAACGACGAATTAAGTAATTTTTATAAAGGTTTGAAACAATTCAGTTTAGTATAAGAACAGTTTTTTTTGTGTAGACACAGTTAAAAGTTTCAAACAATTCAGTTTAGCATATGTACACAGCGTTGCATCAACCGAAAAGGACATCGACACGAGGTTAACGAAAGCATGGACAGCAATCAATAGGCTATCGATTATATGGAAATCAGACCAAACCGATAAAATGAAACGCAGTTTCTTCCAGGCAGCGGTCACATCGATACTGCTATATGGATGCACTACATGGACTCTAACAAAACGGCTGGAGAAGAAGCTAGACGGCAATTACATAAGAATGCTGCGAGCAATCTTGAACAAGTCCTGGCGGCAACACCCCACGAGACACCAACTGTACGGCCACCTGCCTCCTATCACGAAAACTATTCAAGTTAGACAAACCAGACATGCAGGACACTGCTGGAGAAGTAGGGACGAACTCATAAGTGGTGTACTCATATCATATTTACCAACCCCTCCGCTCGGGCAGGATATGACACAAGGTCAATTTTTTAAGCGGAGTTTAACAGGTTTGAATTCAGAGTTTTCCTTCTCCTAGACTAGTTGCCTCACCAAGGCTGAAGAACCAAGTCTGTCCTACTATTTACCCATAGTAGGAGGGAGAATAATTGGATTCATACCTTTCCCAAGGGTATTAGTGCTATGTGAAATGCAATCAGTCTTGTCCAGGATTTGAACTCGTGTCGCCGTGTCCAATTCCTACGACGATAACCATTACACCACGGGCAGTGATGTACTCTTATGGACACCCACACGTGGCCGTGCAAAAGCAGGACGACCAGCACGAACATACATTCAGCAACTATGTGAGGATACGGGATGTTGTCCAGAAGACCTGCCTGAGGCGATGAACGATAGGGAAAAGTGGCGAGAGAGGGTCAGGGATATCCGTGCTACCAGCACGACATGATGATGATGATGAAATGTAATCAAGTAAAGTAAAGTTGGCGACCCTATAACTGTGCAAAAAAAAAAAAATGACTTATCAAATTGAAATAAAGTTTTGAAATCATATAATTATCACTATTAGATAGGAATACTTGAACCATACAACTGTATGCAAATTATTTGTGTTAGAATAGGAGTAAGTAAAGTTGTCGACCGGAGTCAAGGGCAACCAGAAGGCTTCAATAAGACTTGATCTTACTCGTGTTTGTAGTTTGTCGTTTTTACTTATGTTTTTTTTTTTATAAATGCTGGTCCTTCCTTTTTCTTAGAGTGTGTTTCTCTTAGCCTACTTTACCCCTCATTTACTTTTGATATTTGATATGTTGTGTGTGTGAGTGGGGGAGTGGTTTCCGATTTCACATATAGTTACTTTTTCTCCGTGTGTGTGTGTGTGTGAATGTATTTCTTGAATTTTTTGTATATATATATATATGTATATATACGTCTGTTTATTTACATTTGTGTGTGTGCGATTCATGTTTTATTCAACTTTGCTTTAAGTTTATCTATAAAATTTATTTCCTTTATTGAAGTTGCGTGTAGTCGTTGGTTTGATATATTGGGATTATTTTAAATTTACCTCGACTACATTGGTATAGGTGTTTCGATACATTTAATTTTCTCTTTTCTTATATTTTGATATGACTCCTCTGTGGTGATGTCTTTGTATTAAGGGCTTGTGTTGACCTTATGAATATTTCTTTGTATTCACCACATTTAATTATGTAGACTACGTTTTTGAGTTGCAGCTTAAGTTCTATTGATTATGAATTTGGTTTCTGGGTTTTTAAAGGTATAGGATTCACCTTTTATAACAAATATTTTGCATCGTTTATTATTGGATTTGGTAACTCCTTGTGTTATGTTTTCTCCGAATGTAGAAGAGGTGAGTATTCTTCTAAGATTTTTGGGTTGCCTCTGGCTTTTAATGATTTTTGTTGTGTTTAGTATTTCTTTGATTTCGTCCTTGTTTTTAAATTCTTCTAGATTTTTCATTATTTCTGTAATCAGTTCTGGATTATTTTTGTTGAAGGTTTCGACGTATGCTAGGGGTTTCTTGTTATGCTTTTTCGGTTCCCTTAGTTCTCTTTGTGGTATTTTTTCTGCTAATTCCAACCCTTTTTTTTATTGGTGTTGTTGTTATCCTGTCTGGTGTAGGGTTGTGTGTAGTTCTTTAAGGCGAGTTATTTTTTGTTTTTATCCGTGATTACTGTGTGTATTCGACGTGCTAGAGTGTAAAGGAAGTGGAGGTATTGTTGGGTATCTGTTGGTTTGTGGTATGATGATTTGGCCATTTACGTTTTTTATAAGGATGTCTAAAAATGGTTATTCTTTTGAGCTGTGTTCCATAGTAAATTCTATTTTGGGGTGTAGGTTTTGTAGTAGGTTGTGAAATTCGTTTATGTCTCCCCATGGGCATTTCCAGAATATGAAGCAATTATCCAAATATCTTTTCCATGAATTTGATAAATTCTTCTTTTATGTCGTTGCTGTATTTTTCGCATACTGAAAACTTGACTCATAACTAGACCGTTTCAAACAGTGTGACAATATCACTCGACGAGAGCAGAATGAAAAGGGTTTAAAATATTGTATACAACAGATGATATTAAAAAAGTTGGTTGTGACATTTCTAACCCGTGATGACTTTAAAAATCGTGTTTTTCGTATGGCTTACTTAATTTTGCATTAAACCCAAGAACGTTTACATTCATAAATCGTTCCATCGTCCATTTCCGTCCAATAAAGTTTCATTTCATGATTGCGTTTCATATTCCACAGTAGATACGTGAAACTTAGAGTAATGGAATTATAGTTACAAAGTGAAATTCAAATCAATTTTAGTTAACATACTTAGGAAGAAACACGTCAAAAATAGAACTACCTCACAAATTTTGATTATCCGTCGAATTCTTGAAGGATTACGTGCAAAAAAAAAAACTAAAGGTAACTCTATCATTTGTTGAATTTACCCAGACAATTGACTACCTTCACATAAGAAAGGTGGAGTAAATTCTACTCGCCTACGGCCAACCAAAAGAAACCGTTGCAGCCATAATGATGCTGTATAGAAACACCAAAATAAAAGTCCGATCTCCGGATGGAAACACAGATTACTTCGACATTGTAGCAGGTGGACTGCAAGGTGACACATTAGCCCCATACCTCTTTATCGTCTGTTTAGACTACGTGCTTAGAACATCTATTGATAAAATCAAAAGAAAACAGTTTCAAGCTTACAGAGGAAAGAAGCAAAAGGTACCCCACAAAAACAATTACTGACGCCGACTACGCCGATGTCATAGCTTTTCTGGCAAATGCACCCGCCCAAGTCGACACCCTTTTGCATAGTCTGGAACGAGCCGCTGCAGGCATTGGCCTCCATGTCAATGCACGCAAGACGGATTATATGTGCTTTGATCAAACAGACGATATCTCCACACGAAACGGTAGCTCTCTGAAACTAGTAGACAAGTTTATCTACCTAGGAAGCAGTGTCTCATCAACCGAGACTAGCAATGGCACGGGCAGCTATTGATAGGTTATCGGTCATATGGAAATCAGACCTAACCGATAAAATAAAACGCAGTTTCTTCCAAGCAGCGGTCGTGTCGAAACTGCTATATGGATACACTACATGGACGCTAACTAAAAGTATGGAGAAAAAGCTTGACAGCAATTACACAAGAATGCTGAGAGCAACACTGAACAAGTCCTGGAGGCAGCACTCCCACAAAGCAGCAGCGGTACGGCCACCTGCAGGGTTGTAAGACTCCTCCTGAATATGACACAAAACTATCTGATGGTGAGGTTACAGTATTGCTGGAGCTTTGGAGAATGTAGAGTACCTTTAACATTGGTGTCGCTCCCAGATCCCCTCTGTCCCGAAGTGGTAGTATTTGATAGGGCCCTATCTATGGGTTAAATAGAACTATTTGACATCTAAACTGTGTACTCATGCTTATCTGAATTGTTAGAAATAGAACTGTATGATCATCTAGCTGTGTGTAAACAAGTGACTGATATTTAGTTGAATTGTAAGCGATAAATAGCAATACTTGAAAACATAAAACTGTGTGCAAACAAATAATTAATAGTAAATAGAATTATTCGTATTAGATAGAAATAAGTGAACTGTATGAGAAAAAAGAGCTGAGGCTCGTTTAAAAATGTAATTAGAAATCATATATTTAATATATATGTATAAAAAGGATTTGGCATTAAATAACCTAAAATGGTTGATATGCCATAAAACCGAATCAAACCAAACCAAACCATATATATATATATATATATTCTAAAATCTGAACTCTTTAACCTTAAAACGCACACACAGGATCCAAGGACGCTTAATTTCTGTTTTTCTAAATTCGAACAAAAGAGCCCAGTCAGCCCAACTATTTACCTATAGCCGGAGAGAGGAGGATTCATGTCTTTCCCAAGAGCATTAGCGCAAAGTGAAAATCAAACAGCCTCGTTCAGGAGTTGAACTCGGCTCGTCAAATCCATGTCCTTAAGACGGTAAACGTTACATTTTGCATGCTTCCTTCTTTTCTCTCTGTCTCTCTCTTCTCTCATTCTCTCTCTTCTGTCTGTCTCTTCTCTCACTCTCTCTTCTCTCACTCTCTCTTCTCTCACTCCCCCTCTCTTTTTCTCTCACTCTATCTATCAATATAAATATGACATTTTGTTCATATTAGTTGTTGAAGAGAGAGAGAGAGAGAGAGAGAGAGAGAGAGAGAGAGGGGTGAAGGGTAGACAAGTAAATAGAATTTGCGGCGAAAAGGTTGACATTTGTTTTTACTTACTATTACGCACGCAGTGAACTGTAGATATCAACGCGACGAATATGAAAATGATAGAAATAAACATGCGCGTATCATACTCTTGAGTGGACTGTGACATATAGGAAATAAATAATTTCTCGCATGCGTGCTCACCCACTTACATACTTCACTCTGTGCGCGCGTATGTGTATGTAAACATTAATTGCTGATCCGTTTGCTCAACATAAGATCAAAGTATCACTCCTAACACTTCTAAACGTTGATAAGAACGTAGCTCACATGTCTTTGTGCGGGGATCAGAGTCTAGTATCTCTTCTAATCCTTAGAATCTATGTACAAGGTGTTTTTAAAAGTATCGTGACTAAAGATGTATTTACCTAGTCGGAAGTGAACAATGAATGAAAAGTTGATTTTCTTCCGAATGTTTCACAAAAAATCGTTGATATCTATTTTTGACATGTAGTGCAGCTTTCAAGTTTGGACCTGGGTGGAAAACTACAACCGTGTCAACTAGTATGATGGACAACAGTTGAACTCAAGGTCAATCTGAAGCCACAGCTTTCATTGGATGATTTCCGTCAAATGTCCAAAACGGTTCTAGAGTTAGAAGTTAGTCAATTTGTAAGAAACTCTCCACGCAACAGGTTGAACCTTTCGCCATGTTCTCGCTGATTTCCCGTTTAATTCGCAGCAGGTAATGATTAAAAGTCACCAATAAATGAAAATAAAATGTGCCTAAAGTTGTTATTGCAATCTCATTCCTCATCAACGCACAAGATCAAAGATGACGATACAAATAAGACAACAGAGTGATCAGGGCGACAAAACAACTGACCGGAGACAAAGTGAAGACGATAATGAATTGCAGATAGGTGAGGAGATAGAAGCTGACCGATCGCACGAAAAAGGCCTACATATAATGTAAATCCACTGAACAAAGGGTTTTACAACACAACTAGTCCCTTCGGAATTCGACAATACTTAGCTCAGCGAGTTTTCCAGGACGAGGCTATTTGACTTACATTTTACGCTAATACCATTTAAGAAAGGCATGAAGCCATCTTTTCTACCCACCACCAGCATAAGATTTTTATGCTTGCAACGCTGCAAAAAACAACACACTGTTGCGATATTAGTGCTAGCACGACAATGTCAAAAGATCACGTCTTAAAAATAAATTCATTCGTAAAATCAGTTTGCAATTCAATAATAATAATAATAATAAATGACAAATATAGTGTTCTATACCAGGGGAGAAGTGACAATAACTCTTTTGTTTAAAACTATAAACTCCTTTCTAACGGGAGGGCCTGTGGTGTAATGGTTATCGTCGTAGGAAACGGACATTGGACATGGCGACACGAGTTCAAATTCTGGACGAGACTGATTGCATTTCACATAGCACTGATATCCTTGGGAAAGGTATGAATCCAATAATTCTCCCTCCAGCTATGGGTAAATAGTAGGGCAGACTGGGTTCTTCAGCCTTGGTGAGGCAACTAGTCTACGAGAAGGAAAACTCTGAAATCAAACCTGTTAAACTCCACTTAACCTGTTAAACTCCACTTAAAAAAATTTGACCTTGTGTCATATCCTGCCCGAGCGGAGGGGTTGGTAAATATGATAAACGAAACGTCGTGATCGTTGACAGAGAGAGAGAGAGAGAGAGAAAGAGAGAGAGAGAGGGAGGGAGAGAGAGAGAGAGAGAGAGAGAGAGCAATGATTGACACCATATCTTCTTAATCCACATTGAGATACATATTTTCAGAGACTTGCTTCTTTTACGGGAGGTTTGATACAGGGACGGTTTCTTAACCCGGAGGCCGCCTGGCCCTCTCCCAGTGAGCGCCCAAGACGACTCGTCTTGTTTACTCAGCTGACTGTTCTCCCTGATTAACCGCCTGTCGAAGACTCCGTCATTATATATTTTCTGGACGCCCACACCTTTTTTCTTCTAGCGCAATTCACATGAATCATTTTAGCTGTTCATTGTTTACCTTAAGACATAGCTGCACATCCTGTTTACGTAATCCACACTAACCGCTTGTCAAAGGTCAATATGTAATAGTAGCTTACGTGATGATAGAGACGAAACCCTTAATCTTATAATAAGCGAATGTAGCAAGCAAGCGCAAAAAGAGTATAAGACTAGACACGATTGATTGGAGAGAGTGCTTCATTGGGAATTGTGCAAGAAATTGAAAGTTGACCATACTATCAAATGGTACGCATACAAAACAAGAATTAGTCCTGGAGTATTAGACCCATAGAATAAGGTACAAACAAATCGCCTAATCTCGGCTAGAAGACCAAACTTTGTGATAACTAACGCCTCTCCCCACCCTCAAAAAAAAAAAGAGAGAAAGAAGTGGATAGTAAAAAAAAAAGAACTTGCCATGTGCTGGATTTTTTGGTCTGGGTGAACCATTATGAGAAAATCAAAGAAAGCGAAAAGAGAGACAAGTACTTAGAGCTTGCCTGAGAACTAAGAGATCTGTGGAACATGGGTGTGACTGATATACCATTTGTAATTAGCATGCAGGAAATGGTTCCCAAAGACTTGGACAGGGGGCTTGAAGAGTTGAAAAATAGAGGGCGAATCGATATCATCCAAACTACAGCGTTGTTAAGATCAGCCAGAATACTGAGAAGAGTCCTGGAGACCGGAGGAGATTTGCTGTCACCTGGGCTCCAATGAAAGACCATCAATTAACGCTGGTGTAAGAAATTCGCAAGTAGTATAATAACATTTGAATGGGATTTTCGTTCACGCTCACCTCGATCATTATCATTCCTCCAGGAAATTATTAAATACTACTTATTGTATTGAATACTATCCATAGCGTTCAAATCCTGGATGAGACTGTTTGCGTTTTACTTTGTGCTAATACTCTCGGGTAAGACATGAATTCTTCTGTTCTTCCTCCTCAAGCAAATAGTAAGGCAGTCTGGAATATTTGGCCTTAGTTGGGAAACCAGTGTACAAGAAGGAAATTGTCGTTGTAGATGGAATTCTGTACGACGTGGTTTATGTTTTACATAGCCAGTGCCCATAGGAAAAGCACGGATTCATCTTTTCTCTCTCCCCACTAAGAGAAAGTAAATTCTGAATTCAAACCAACTGTAAGTAAAGTTAGCGACCTTAGTCGAGGGTGACTCGAAGGCTCCCTTTTCAATTTTCATGATCTTTATCTTATAAAGCTGAGTGTTAAGCAAGGCGGCATCAAGTACCATTTTTTGAGTCTTTGGTATAAATCGACCTGGGATTGAACCCCGATCTCCCGGAATTGTACTCCGCTTAAATAGTGACCTCTTGTCACCTCCCAGCGGAAGGGTTGGGTGAATGCATACAGTGGATAAACAGGGTGCTCCACATAGTGCCCTTTGCGTTCCACAAAACGTTTCTGGTTGGCAATAAGGAGTGATTAAAGAAGATTTTTGCTTCGATGCGGTACATGGCCGTAATAATGGGGTACCCAATAAGACTCGAACTCACTCGTGTAGGTTTGCTAGTCAGGCTTGCTAATCATTACACTACCCGAGGCGCCCCGATTGGTAACAAGGACTCCCACTCTCTGGTTTGAAATCAGAGCTATTCGTTTTTCTTCGACTGATAGCTAATGAAAAACTAAAGTAGCCATGATATTCTTAAATATCTATTTATTTATTTTGGTATGTAGGGAGAAAAGATTGGCTAATGCCTTAGAGCGAAATGAAACTTAAACTTATCTCAGTAAGGAATTGGACTACGTTCACCGGTTCCATTTCCTGCACCATTAAATATTAGCACCCTCACAAAAGAAAAAAAAAAAAAAGATAAATGTGTTTAATAAAATCACCAATCAGATTATTACCTATTGTTTCCACAGCAACGACTGACAGAAACACAGAAATGACTGCAACTCGCAGTTGGAGGCCAAGCAATGACAAAGCAATATTGCTCGGAACGCACGCTTTGCGAACAACTGACCTGCACGCTGTAATAATCCCCCGAGATGTTGAGTGATTTCGAAAACGAGATTTGCAACCACTACCATCACCTCCTTTTACTGCTCCTCCTCGTTCTCATCTCTTTCGTTCTCTCTTTTTTATTTAGACTTTTATTTTTTATTTTTGTTTTTCATTTAAATTTTTTTTTCCTCTTTGAACCAAACATTCACCTCAATCACCCGAGGAAAAACCTGTCTGACAACCGTGTGTAGGCGTTCGTTCTCAAGTCATACTGATGGACATCCTTATGTTTACGTTTCTGAGCTGCTGAATGTGCAACAAACGTTATTTCAAAACGGGTCAGTGAATGATCACTTGCATTTAATCAGTATAAATGCATATTGATGCAAAATATAAAAACAATATTGTCATCACCACCACCCCAACCATTATCATCATCATCATCTTTAGTAATACAATTATGATAATAAACCTGATCACCAGGATCATTGCAGTGAGCTGATAGCACGGATTTTTTTTTACTATTTCTCACCCTCCTTTAATATTGATCATCGCACTTGGTATAGTAAGTAAAGTTGGCGACCGTAGTCAAGGGTGAACCCCCCTCAAGTCTCCCTTTTCGATAGCTACTACACCGAGATGTAAGGAAGGGCGCTACTCCTTTCCCTGGATTGCTCCACTTTACCTTTGATACGTACCTTATATTGCTGAGTGTTAAGCAAGGAGGTATCAAGTACCAATTTTAAAGTCTTTGGTAAGACGCGACCTTGGATTGAACCCAGGCTCCCGGACCATTTGGTGAACACTCTACTCACTAGGCCAATGAGCCGCACTTGGTATAATAACTCCTAATAATTATTCTAAACTTTCAAAAAAGCAACTCCATATCCTTTACTTTTATAATGACCGTCTTATAATCCGTATGTAAAATGGGTAAGTATTGCTTCTTAGTATGATCCATTTTTCCCCGCCCGGTTCACTGGGGCTGTAGAATACACCGACTGCATCTCTAGATGCATCCCCCAACGAGTGCTCGGATATGACACTAAACAATCTGATGGTGAGGCTCTAGTAATGCTGAGTACCCCTTTATTGACATCACTCTCAGTTCCTCTCTGTTTCGGAGTGGTAGCACCTGATAGTGTCCTATCTATGAGTTTAATAGAATTTAACTGTGTACTTCCGATAAACTGAATTGCTTGAAATAGAACAGTTTTGAAATTTAAGATACATACTTATGTTAAACTGAATTATTTGAAATAGAACTGCTTTTTGACATTTAGCTGTGTGTAAACAAAAAGACTATTCTTACCCTAAACTGAATTGTTTGAAATAAAACTGTTTATATGTATAAAATGGATTTGGGATTAAATAACCTACAATGGTTGATGTGCCATAAAACCAAACGAAACCAAGTATGTGCAAACAAATGGGTAATGTTGTATAAAATGATTATTGTTGAATAATAATACTTTTAACCATTTCGCTGTCTGCAAACAGATGATTAATATTGAATAGTTATTTGTGTTAGCAAGAATTGAAACTATTTAACTGTGTAGAAACAATAGCAATACTAGTGTGTAAACAAATTAGTTTTAGCTCATTTAAAAATGAAATTAGCTACAAACTAATCTCTAACATATCGTGTATATCTATTTAAATGTGTACAAACAGATGATTGATGTTAAATTGTTACTGTTACATAGTGGAGGTGTCCTCGTGGTCTAATGGCTAAAGCGATGGACTGCGAAATCGTAGTAAGCGAGTTCGTACTCCAGTCGCGTTATTACTTTCGCTTTCGGACAAATACCCTTGGGAAAGGTATGAACCTCCTTATCCTCCCAACTATGGGTTAAATAGTACCACTACTGTTCTTTTAGGAGAATGGCTTTGGCATTAAAAAACCTACAAAAGGTTTATATGCCATTCAAACAAAGAAACCAAACCATAGCAATACTTGAAACTATTTAACTCTGTGTAACAAAATGATTAATAGTAAATATAATTATTCGTATTAGATAGAAATACTTGAAACCATTTAACTGCGTGCAAACAACTGATTAATAGTAAATAGAATTATTCATATTAGATAGAAATACTTGAAACCATTTAACTGCGTGCAAACAACTGATTAATAGTAAATAGAATTATTCATATTAGATAGAAATACTTGAAACCATTTAACTGTGTGCAAAAATGAACTTAGGCTCATTTAAAAATGTTATCAACAAAATGTGTTTACAAATCCTATATTTTTGATGTATATATTTAAAGAGGATTTGACATTAAATAACTTGCAATAGTTGATATGCCATCAAACCTAACCATTTTTCTCTTACATATCAATCATCATCATTATCATCACCTCGTACCGACAGCATGGATTCCTTTGATTCTCTCTTACCATCCATCCCAATTAGCTATCGCAATTCGTAAGTCCTCTAGACGGCAGCCAGGTTTCGCAGAGTGCTGATTACAGTAAGTTTTTGTTGGTCGATCAACACTGGTGTGTCCATGTGTAGAAGTCCTTAAGAGACCGTCACTTATGAGTTCGTCCTTACTTCTCTGGAAGTGCCTAGCATGTTTTTCTTGGATGATTTTAGGGATACGAGTTAAACAGCTGTATAATTGCTATCTTCGCAGTATGTTGCTTCCAGGACTTGTTCACAGCAGTATACAACATTTTTGTGTAGTTCCCATCGAGCTTTTTATCCAATTATTTCATAAAAGCCCAAGTGGTGCAAACATACAGTAGTACTGACACAGCTACAGTTAGGGATGATAACCGTTTTATTTTATTTGAGGGGTTAGATTTCCATGTTGTTGTTAACCTGTTAATAGCAGACCATGCTTTACCTATGTGTTTGTTGATATTGCTTAACAATTGCAATGACAATTATGTAAGGTTAATTTGGTTTCTAAACTAATGATAGAAGAATTTTATTACTTTCAGTGGAACATCATCCAATCAAAACGGATGTTATTATGTATTATTTTTCATTAAACTCTACAGCATTGGAACTCGATTTTAGTTTGAAAATATATTTAAAGTAAAAAAATTTGTGTCTATGTGTACACATTTCTGTTCTGATATTGATTAATAAATTTGATTACAGAACTACAATTCTGGCTGAGGTCAAGGAAGTTCCCAGGTCACATTTTATCAACGTTGGCGAATTAACTTAGGAATCTATAAGTCATAAGTTATATACACACACACACACACACACATATATACATATATATATATATATATATATATATATATATATATATA
Organism: Sepioteuthis lessoniana; assembly: GCA_963585895.1. Classification (NCBI taxonomy): domain Eukaryota; kingdom Metazoa; phylum Mollusca; class Cephalopoda; order Myopsida; family Loliginidae; genus Sepioteuthis; species Sepioteuthis lessoniana. The sequence goes on along the minus strand of CAUZXS010002987.1, from coordinate 126,205 downwards.
TATATATTCGTTTGCTTTTGTGCTTGTTGGCTCGTTTGCTTGCCACTAATAGAGTCCTTGGCATAAGCACAAACGTTGTTGATATATATATATATATATATTTGATAGGGGTTGTGAGCAATTAATTTCCTTGGAGATCTTTCTTCGTACGAATGGTTCATTCTCTTCAAAACTGTCATTTCCTGAAACCAATAATCTCCGCGATATTTATTCGACTCTTCATGTTGAATGTGAAGCAGAGATAAATTTTCAACTGCCAAACTAGGAAATTTAAGTGTCGTACCATTTCCTTGCATGATAACATCTTGAAGGTGTCTTGAGCCTGGCCTTTTAGTAAACTGAATAATTAACAAAGAGTGAAGTAGGAGAGCGACAGCTGTCGATTGGAGCAAGCAGGAAATCGATAAAAGTAGTCTTCCCGGTGGAATAGTGAAATGACTCAATAAAACTGACAGTAAAGTAAACCTTATAAAAAGGGCGTTTTCTAGATTTTTCTTAGAGCCGACTTTATTCTCACACAGAGATTAACTATAAAAAGTTAAGGCACAATGATAATCAATGAATAGACGACGTAGAAGCCATGTTGATTTTATATAGTTGTTAACATAAGATTAAAAAAAAGTTAAAACTAAAAATAACAAAGTTTTTTAAACGAAGAATAAATCACGGTTAAATCTCTCACTGCTTTTGTTACCTGGTTTAGTCGTAGACTGCTACTCCTGTAGTCTGTATTGGGCCAGAATAGCCTGGCAAATCCCATCACTCTCAAGGTATATAACTGTTTTGAATTCAGAGTTTTCCTTCTAGACTGGTTGCTATATACTGGAAAATATTAGTCACGAAAATTGTTCTGCCGTGTGCTTAAGAAAAGTAGTTATGGACCTGAATGCTACCAACAACCGCTTTTTTGAGACTCCTAGTATAAACAATTACTGTTGTAGTATATTTGGTTTGTTTGTTTGTTTGTTTGGTTTGTTTTCCTGTATGTCAGCTCAAATTGGGTTATATTATGCTGAAATTATTTTAAATAGGTAAACACTTCATACTTAATTACAATATCGATGTTTCCGAGCCAATGTAGTGTAGTTCAAAAATATTTTGAATAATATCTAAAACAGATCAATTTGACCCAAAGAAAGAACCTTAATATACTGGGAGCTGACCTGGAAGCAATGTTAATAAAGGGGTGATTCCAAACTCTCAAGGGATTCAGAACGGGAATTTCACCTACGGATTGAATGTTGTATAGAGATACAGCTTGTGATTGGCAAGTATATTTACGATGATGAAATCACAAAGTTTGGATTGAAATCAAGAAGAGGTAATACTACAGTTGGACAAAAGGCAACCCATAAAACGATATATAGAGACCGACAAATACAAGGTAGATCATAAAGTCATTTTTCAATGCATTTGGTGCAACTACTTCTGGTAACCGGGCCATTGATCTAATGAGTAGAGTGTTCACCCATGGTCCGGGAGACCAGGGTTCAATCCGAGCTCGAGTCATACCAAAGACTCAAAAAATGGTACTTGATGCCGCCTTGATTAACATTAAGCATTATAAGTTAAGGATCATGGGTAAAGTGGAGCAATCATTGGAATACAGTAGCGCCCTCCCCTACACATTCGGTGTAGTAGCTATTGAAAAGGTTGCCTTCGGGTTACCCTCGACTAAGTCGCTAACTTACATACTTACTGATGAAGTTAGGACGGTAATGCATTTTGTCATAGAGCAAAGGAGATTAAAACGTTTCCTCAGGATAGATATATAAAATCAATAACATGCCCAGTGAATCGTCCGGATCTGAGTTAATTTGAAAAATACATGGTGGAAATTTCTAAATAATGCTCATAAAAAGGCTCTATCCACATTAGATTATTTGTTAATAACCATTCGGGAAAGTTGGAACGAGTCTGATAAAAAATATTGCTTTGAAGTAGTGAACTTTAAGTCTGAAAAAATTAAGGCTGTCGTAAAAGCTCGAAAAGGGGTAACTTAGAATTCATTCTTTTTTAAAAAATAATTCTATTTCTTATTTCTATTAATATGGGTTTATTTCCTAATATTATCCTCTGTATGGTCTCTTAAGAATATAGCAATAATTTAAATAATCTAGTTTATTTTTTATGAAGCCTGAATGTTCAGTTATTTAAAAAATGTGCGTCTTATTTGTTATTAGTTTATTTACTGCTAAATGAATAACCTAAGTGAACAACATGCTCTAAGAGTGATAATTCTACAAATTGTACCAGGGTTAGCACATAGACTGAAAAATCAAAGGCAGATAAGAAATTCATTGATTTGAGATTAAAAGTTTCCGTATGTATTTTGCATAAACAACATTTAGCTACTTTTACAAAAAGGTGTGAGTAACCACCAAGATATTTTTATGGGGTAGTTTTATTTTCTACAGTTATCACAACCTTTAAAGTTTTAAAACTGACGTCCCAGTTTTTAGTTATAAAACAAACGGTGCGTAGAATATCTATTTTAAGTGACACACACACACACACACACATATATATATATATATATATATATGTAATTTTGAATGCTTTGGTGAATTCTTGCATGTTTATGTTGATATGTTTCTTTTGCGCCGTTACTTAACATTCCTTTTGCTTCATCGTATCCAATTTTTCTAAGCACATGGAAATCATATAAACGTTATTATCATAAATTATGTGCCGCCTGCTGCAGGACGAAGCTTGTTATGACATACTATTATTAGTATAGCGAGCTTGATTATCATTGCACACGTCATTTTTAGTGAATATCTCCTGATCTATAATTATGTTTACGTATTTGTATGCATAAGCTTGTACATGTGCTGTTAATTTTCGCATTCAAGTGAAATTAAATAAAACGCAATTAAAACGAATTTCAGCAAATCAAAATATAGATTTTTGTTCATTTTTTAAAGTTCAGAAAGCTGCAAACAAAAGTCTGTATTTTCAGTTGTCATTTACTAAGCTTAGCTTATCACAAGGCCTGAGTTATGGGGTACCCAGTGAGAACCGAACTAATTTTCAGTGGTCTGCTAGTCAAGGTCCTTAACTATAATACCAAGCAAAGCACCTATGTCGATATATTTTCTTGTAATTTAGTTTATTTTGTTGCGTGTAAATAAAACGCTACAAAAATATCTTCGCTAAATAGTAAGAATAGGTAAAAATTGTGAACTCTTTTAGGGTATGGACCTGTCGATGGGGCTAAAAAATACGCTGACTGTATCCCCTGAAAGGTGGTTAGACCCCCCACCAAAGGATGTCTTCGGTATGAGACTAAACTGCATCTGATGGTGAGTTTTCAGGTTTTGGGATCAGGGGAGTGTAGAGTACCCTTTCATTATCATTACTTCCAGGTCAACTCTGATCAGAAGTGATAGTACTTCTTAGGGTCCAATCTATGGGCCAAATAGATCTGTTTAAGCATTTGAATTTTGTTAAAATAAAAATTTTGAAACCGAAAACATTTTTAAAAATCAACCTCTCTCACCATGGCATCCAGTGATACTGAGTTATGGTTAGGGGGTTTATTGGTTAAAGCGCTGGTCTGCGGAATCGTAGTAAGCGAGTTCGAACTCCAGTTACGCTATTACGTTCACTTTCGGACGAATACCCTTGGGAAAAGTATAAACCTCCTAATCCTCCCTGCTATGGGTTAAATAGAACCACTGCTATTCTTCTCGAAGTATGGCTTTGGCAATAAATAACCCACGAAGGTTGATATACCATTAAACAAAGAAACCCAAACCCAAGTTATGGTTAATTCATTTTTGGATGAATGGAAATTGATTTGGTTACAACGGTTGAATCAAGTAAAAAGTTTGAAAAGTTCTGGTTTAGAGAGATAAAGGGAAAATATTTTTCTTACTCTCTTTATAATCACTTATATTTGTAAAAATTTGATATAAAAGTTATGTTAAAAAAGGATCTACAAACAGCAGTTTTAATATCGTCTGTCATCCAGTGAAGTTTCTTTGAATAAAAAGCACTCATTTTTTTTTTGTATAAATCAAACCAGCAAAGAAAAATGTGACGTAACATTGTCTTCTCTCTTAACCTGCGCATTACTCGCTGAACGCTTGTTATGCGCAGATTGTTACTGAGTGATATTTTTAAAAAGTCACGACTTTATGAAGCAGAGGAAAATGAACTGTATTTTCCGCATAGATCAAATAGATGTGTATCGATAATAGCACGATCTCAAGCCCTGAGGAAAAGGAAAAAAATGGAGTAATAACTTTTGACATAAGACATCAAGTACCATATTCATCTTTTTTCATTTTCTCTCTTTTCTTTCATATTTTCGCCTTTTTCTGAGATATTGTAATCTTTTTCTTTAAAAACGATTTAGTAATAAATTTGAAGATATACAAAATTTGATGGGAAAATAGTGAGACATAAGTTTTAAATATTAAAACCGTCTGATTTTGAAATTTGATAACTTCATTATAAACTGATGATATTTAGACGCCTGGAATATTGTCTAGACGTGTAGATTTCGTTTAGACAGATCAGTGGTTATTCTCCATATTTTAATGTTATTTAAAAAGATTTACAGGTAAAGTTGAAGATATACGATATTTGATAAAAAATTATCAGCTCTGCTGTTTTAAATATCTTTAATTTAAAAATTAAAAAAAAAATCAATATTAAAAATTAAAATAAAGTAGATTACACGGCTGAGAATTGTACATAATAAAAGGATGATGTCTAGCCGTTCGGACTGTTGTTTCGATCTGTACACTAAGTCAAGACACGTGAGCACTTGTTCTCCATACTTTTTGATCCTCAATTGCAATACTTTTTGATTAACATTTTCTGTGGAGTACGGTTTGGTTAGGTTTGGTTTTATGGCATATCAGCCATTGTAGGTTATTTAATGCTAAACCCTCTTTATACATATATATTAGAGATATATGATTTGCAAACATATTTTGTTGATAACGTTTTTAAACGAGCTCATTCTTTTGTGCATAGTTAAATGGTTTCAAGTATTGCTATGAATCACTAACAATTCAATTAAACCTCAGTCATTTGTTTACACAGTTAAATGATCAAACAGTTCTATATCAATCAATTCAGCTTTACATAAGTCATTTGTTTGCACATAGTTTAAATATTAAACAATTCTATTTGACCAACAGATATGACCCTATCAGGTGCTAGCACTCCGGGTTAGAGTGGGCCTGGGAGTGATGGCAATGAAGGGATACCCTACATTACCCAAAGCTTAAGCATTACTGGAGGCTCATCATCAGATTTTTTAGTGTCATATCAGGACACTCGTTGGGGAGAGGTGTCTTACACTTCTTCAGAGATGCTGTTGATGTATTCTACGATCCCAGCCGAATGGGCTGGGGAAGTACGGGCTTGTGTAAGTGCTGCAACCTTTAAACTCATCATATCCACCCCCGTAATATTATTTTTTGTTTCTTAGTCTGAAAACGTTCATGGTTGGTTGGTTTGGTGGATTTTATGGCATATCAACCTTTGTAGGTTATTTTATCGCCAAATCTATTTTTATGTAAATAATCTGTTCTATTTAAAACAATTCATTTTAGCATGAGTACACAGTTTAATTGTTAAAAAGATGTCTTTTTCAAACTATTCAAGCAGTTATATGTAACAATTCAGTAAAGTGTAAATACAGTTTTAATGTCAAAAAACAGTTCTATTTCAAATAATTCAGTTAAACATAAACACGCAGTTTAAATGTAAGTACGGCTTAATTGTCAAAAACATTTCTATTTCAAGCTATTCAGTTTAGTCAAACAATTCAGTTTAGCATAAGTATGCTGTTAGTTCTATTTAATCCATAGATAGGACCCTTATCAGGTGCTACCACTCCGGGCCTGAGTTGACCGCATTTCCCAAAGTTCCAGCATTGCTGGAACCTCAACATCAGATTGTTTAGTATCATATCCAGGACACTCGTTGGGGGGGGGGTCTTACCCCTCTGCAGAGAAGCAGTCGGTGTATTCTACAGCCCCAGCCGACTGGGCAAGTTCAGGATCATGATGTTTAGGATATGGAGGTGATTAAAAGACGACGTAACATTTTCATGACATAACAAAAGAGAAGTTTTTGAAATGCTTTAACAAATGAAAAACTTGCTGAAGTAAATATGATGAATGCCAAGGGGACAGTTTTATAGAAGATTGATATTGTATTGATTTATTGTTTGGTTTATGGCATATCAACTCTTGTGGGTTATATAATGCCAAATCCTGTTTATATATATATATATATATATATATATATATATATGTGTGTGTGTGTGTGTGTGTGTGTGTGTGTGTATTTATCAATCCATGGAAATGAGTATAACCTTCTCCTACACCTTTTGAAAAGGGGACCTTCGAGTCGCCCTCGATTACGGTCGCCAACATTACTGTTATATTGTGTAGCTTGTTGGTATTTTTAAACGAACCAGAGTTCATTTGTTTGCACGCAGTTCAATGGTTTCAAGTATTGTTATCTTGCACTAATAATTCTATCAAATATTTATCATAAACCCTAGTAAAAGATTGTACAGTTCTATGTAACCCATAGATGAAACCCTGACAGATACAATCACTCCAGGTTTGAGTGGACCTGAGATTAATTGTAATGAAGACATACACCTCATTCTCTTAACTACATGACTTACCATCAGATATAGTTTAATGTCATGCCATTATTATTTATTGTTTATTTCTATCCTAGGAAATAAACCTCGAGTCTCAATACTTTCTGAACACATCTCATATTTCTTTCCAATAAGTTCTCAAATACTTAAATGTCAAATATGAGTTTATTATACGATGGAAATTTTGGCATTTACATTTTTGCTCCCTCATCATGTCAAAGTGAATGAATGTTTTGAAGGACGCTCCGAATGCAATGGAAATTTACTAAGCTTTTTGCTTAGATGTGGCACAAGGCCATATGAAAGTGGCACCCAATGAGACTCGAACTCACTCGTGTAGGTTTGCTAGTCGAGCTTGCTAACCATTACACCACCAGAGGCACCTAACGCTCCGAATGCAATGCTTCCTATTTATTTCCATCTAAACTACAACAGATACAAGGAGCACAATATCATCATTGGATAGAGCAAGTTTTCAGCTACAAAACACTATTTTCCCGCATAGTCAGCACCACTGATTTGCTCATGAGAGAGTTGATCTGAAAGTAATGCTTCCTATTAATTTCCATCTACAACAGATACAAGGAGCACAATATCATCATTGGATAGAGCAAGTTTTCAGCTATAAAATGCTATTTTCCCACATACTCATCACCATTGGTTTGCTCATAAGAGAGTTGATCTGAAAGTAATGCTTTTGCTCAGTCAGCGGGGGCTGTAGAATACACCCACTGCACCTCTGCAGAAGGGTAAGACACCCAACGAGTGTCCTGAAAATGACACTAAACAATCTAATGGTGAGGTTCCAGTTATGCTGGAACTTTGGGGATTGCGGAGTACCCCTTTATTGCCATTGCTCCCAGGTCCACTCTGGCCTGGCGTGGTAGCCCTATCTATAGGTTGTTTTTGACAATTAAACCGCACTTACATTTTAACTGCATGCTTATGCTAAACTGAATTATTTGAAATGGAACTGTTTTTTGACTTTGAAACTGTACTTACACTAAACTGAATTGTTTAACACAGAACTGTTTTGACATTTAAATGTGTGTAAAGAAAATCTGTACTTATACTAAACTGTACTTACATTTAAACTTCGTACTTATGCTGAACCGAATTGTTTGAAATAGAGCTATTTTCATAAAAATGGATTTGGCGTTAAATAACCAACAAAGATTGATATGCGATAAAATCCAACCAACCAACCAACCAACCAACCAACCAACCAAAGTAATGCTTCCTATTTATTTCCATCTAAACAGGTGCTTCTAGCAAATACAACAACCCAAACCGAATCCGTATTTCATTGTCTAGAGCAAGCAACAGGAGACATTAGGCTCTACGTGAATTCAAATAAAACAGAGTAAATATCGACTCTTAGTGGCCAGCCTCTAAAATTAGTCGACCAGTTCACATACCTAAGCAGTAACATCTCATCTACTGAAAGTGATGTAAACATACGTATGGTGTCGGCGTGGAATTCTATTGACAGGTTATTGATCCTTTGGAAGTCAGACCTATCCGATAAAATAAAACGGTATTTCCTCCAAGCAATAGCTGTATCCCTACTACTATATAGATGCACTACATGGACGCTAACAAAATGCATTGGGGAAAGCGCTGAATGGGAACTACACTAGAATACTACATGTTTTCGTGAGCAATTCCTGGAGGCAACATCCCACAAAAAAGCAACTTTACAGCCACCCACTGCCCATCTTAAACTATCCCAGACGAACAAGACATTCTGGAAACTGCTGGTGAAGCAAGGACGGAATCATAAGCGACGTTCTCTTATGGACTACTACACATGAACCCACCAGTGTTGGCCTACCAGCAAAGACTTACATCAGCTCTGTGTGGACACAAGATGCAGCCTGGAAGACCAACGTGGAGCGATGGATAATAGGGACAAATTTCGCGAGAGAGTAAGGGAAATTCGTGCTGCAAGAGTTTGATGATGATGATGATGATGATGATGATGATGATATACGTGCCAGGCTCTTAATAGGTTGTTCCGAAAGTAATGCCTTATCTTTCATTCTAATGTCTCACAATGCAAAAGACATCTATAAGTTGTTCCACTTTCCTGTTAGTAGTTAAACATGACCTTGTTACGGACAGCAATCTAGCAAAATTGCGTCTAAGATAAAAAAAAAAAAGATGTGTCACTGAATTCTTCCATGTGGAATGAATCCCCTTCGTTGACATTTATCGACGCAGCTTAACGTTTACGGAGACCAAACAGTAGATGTGAGTACAGTTAAGCGATGTGCAATGCGTTTTAGCAGTTTACATTTAGTGGTGTAAATGACTAGCTGTGTTCAATTCAGCCTTTAACTCACAATCTGAAAAAACGGTCGGTCAGATGATCCGTGCGAATCAGGCTGGTGAATTATGGATTACACGAAAAACATTTTCCTGACAACGAAACGGGGAAAAATATGGCCCGCTTTCGTTAGAGCAGATTTTTACGAGCGCAACTTACAGCCTTTTGTTGATCGCTTGCGAAATGGCATAGCTAAGCGTGATGACGCTGCCTTGTTTAAGAGCGCTGTTTGAACTCCTCTTCCTGTTTAGCTGTAGAATACACTGACTGCACCTCTGCAGAGGGTTAAGACCCCCCCAATGAATGTCCTGATTATGACACTAAACAGTCTGATGGTGAGGTCCCAGAAATGCTGGGGCTTTGGGGAATACGGAGTACCCCTTCATTGCCATTGCTCCCAGGTCCACTCTGGCCTGGCGTGGTAGCACCTGATAGGGCCCTATCTAGGGTTAAATAGAACTAACGGCATACTTATGCTAAACTGAATTGTTTGATTAAACTGAATAGCTTGAAATAGAAATGTTTTTGACAATTAAACCGTACTTATATTTAAACTACGTGCTTATGCTAAACTGAATTATTTGAAAAAGAACTGTTTTTGACATTGAAACTGTATTAACACTAAACTGCATTGTTTAACATAGAACTGTTTTGACATTTAACTGTGTTTAAAGAAAATCTCTGCTTATACTAAACTGAATTAGCTGAATTAGAAATGCTTGACGAAACTGAATAGCTTGAAATAGAAATGTTTCCCACAATCAAACTGTATTTACATTTAAACTGCGTGCTTATGCTAAACTTAATTGTTTGAAATTGAACTGTTTTTGACATTGAAACTGTACTTACACGAAACTGAATTGTTATATATAACTGTTTGAATAAACTAAATAGTTTGAAATAGAAATGTTTTTGACAATTAAACTGTGTACTCATGCTAAACTGAATTGTTTTAAATAGAACTGATTATTTACATAAAAATGGATTTGGCGTTAAATAACCTACAAAGGTTGATATACCATAAAACCCAAACCACCAACAACCACACACTGAGATAGATAGATAGATAGATAGATAGATAGATAGATAGATAAGGAATTGACTGGGATAGATAGATAGATAGATAGATAGATAGATAGATTAAGATTGGTGGACAAATATATTGATCGACTAGTTTAGATAAATATAGATAAGGAATTGACTGAGACTGACAGATAAATAGATCGATAGATGGATAGGGAATCGACAGAATTAGCGATAGCATGAAGAATTGTCTGAGATAGATAGATAGATCGGGAATAGACTCAGTTAGACAGACAGGCATAGATAGATAGATAGATAGATAGCGAATCGACTGAAATAGCTCAATTGCTGTCTTCACCAGACAAAACATAATTAGTCGATTTATACTTCAATACCGCCATCGTCCGCCTCTGATGTAGTAAAAAAATAGTTAGAGTGAATTTTAGAGGCTCTTATTTATCACTGGCAAATTGTGGCAACAATGTGGGACAAAAACTTATTCTCTTCAACTGTAATGTTGTGTTCTCTGTATCTGCTGTAGATTCCGTTGAAATAATTTGGCGGTATTTCTTTCCGAGCATCATCATGTAATAATAAACGGTGTTTCTGTAAACTTCTCTAATAGAAACTTTTGTCTCACGAAAGCAATCAGAAATATAAAACTATCAATTAAATCCAGCAAGATTCGAATATTCGGTCAGAAGATAAAGAGACGTGTGACATATCTACTGTTCAAATATTCTTTTGCTTAAACTGAACCCTAAATAAAACCAAAGTTGTGCAGAGTGCATTTACTATACTAGATAAAATCAATGTTTGAGTGATTGATTTTAACGGTATGTCAATCAGTTTAGGGTTATTTTATGTCGAGAGGTTAGGAAATTGCATTCATTGTACATTTTTGCGTTGTTAAGAGTTTTGTACACAGTATTCTTATCCAATACAAATAATTCGTACAGAGTTGTATGTTTGGTTTGGTTTTATGGCATATCAACCATTGTAGGTTATTTAATGCCAAATCCTTTTTATATATATATATTAAATATATATGATTTGGTTTGACTTGATCTTATGGCATATCAACCATTGTAGGTTATTTAATGCCAAATCCTTTTTATACAGATATATTAAATATATATGATTTGGTTTGACTTGATCTTATGGCATATCAACAATTGTAGGTTATTTAATGCCAAATCCTTTTTATACAGATATATTAAATATATATGATTTGGTTTGGTTTGATCTTATGGCATATCAACCATTGTAGGTTATTTAATGCCAAATCCTTTTTATACAGATATATTAAATATATATGATTTGGTTTGGTTTGATCTTATGGCATGTCAACAATTGTAGGTTATTTAATGCCAAATCCTTTTTATACAGATATATTAAATATATATGATTTGGTTTGGTTTGATCTTATGGCATATCAACAATTGTAGGTTATTTAATGCCGAATCCTTTGTATACAGATATATTAAATATATATGATTTGGTTTGGTTTGATCCTATGGCATATCAACCATTGTAGGTTATTTAATGCCAAATCCTTTTTATACATATATATTAAATATATATGATTTGGTTTGGTTGGATCTAATGGCATATCAACCATTGTTGGTTATTTAATGCCAAATCCTTTTTATAGATATGTATCAAATGTGATTTCTAAACTTGTGGATAACACGCTCAAAAGTGACTGAGCATATTTTTCTCACAAAGTTAAATGGTTTCACTTTTTTCTATCTAATACGAATAATTCCCTTATCAATTAATCATTTGTTTGTTCGCAGTTTAATAGTTCAAGCATTGCTATGTATCACTACCAATTCAATTAAACATCAGTCACTTGTTTACACATAGTTAAATGATCAAACTGTTCTATTTCAAACAATTCAGCTTAGCATAAGTACATAATTTAAATGTCAAACAGTTCTATTTGACCCCTAGATATGACCCTATCAGATGCTACCTTTCTGGGCCAGAGTGTACCTGGGAGCGATGGCAATAATAGATGGAACCTAAACAGGTATTACTACCATTTTGGACCAGAGTGGACCTGGGAGTAATGACAATGAAGGGAGGACCTACACTCTCCAGATTTCCTGAACTAGAGCCTCACCATCAGATGCACTTTAGTAACATACCCTGAACACTTTTTTTGGGTGGAAGTGCGTGTGTGTCGGAGGGTGAGTCTTACCTTTCAGTAGGGGATACAGTCAGCGTATTCTAAGCTTTGCCGATCGAGTGGCACAAGGTCGGGGATCAATCATTTGGTCCTAGGCAGAGTGGGCAGAAATTACACTGGGCACAGGTAGAAACCGAAGGAGAGACATTTTGGTCAGAGACAAGTGCCAATCCATTGGTAAATATTCTTGTCATTTTTGACGGGCATTATGCTAATTTGTTTTATAAATCCTGGCAGACATGTCACTGGTAACATAAACAAATCGTTATCTTCTTGTTGACGTTGCTTACGGAATCAAGTCTCAGTCACAACACAAAATCCTATCATGTATATTTTGACAGATTTTAGGAACATTAAATTCGACTAAAATATTATCACGTAAATTTATACAACAGTATAAAGATGTGTCAACATTCATGCGAAGAGACAAGAAAACATTTCATGAACTACAAAGCCGACTACCTTTTATAAATGACAAACTTTCGCACCCACTTTTCCTGCAGTTATTCTGTAAATGGGTCAGACATCAATCGATATTGTGCTGTATAGAATGTTCTCTGAATAATTTGTAAATTTTCTGAAACCCTCTTGGGCAAATATATTGATCCATTGCCTGATCAGAAGGCCTTTTCAATAAGTGTGAGTTAGAAATATCAATCTGACTTTTTATGTGTTAATCAAAACGACTGTTTCTTTTTTATGTTTGTTGTTCCCTATTTTTGTTTGTCTTTGAAGCTGTCGATAAAAATCTGCACTTAAATTACTCGAGGAAAATGTGTTGGTCCCATAATTCACGAGTCGGAAGTTCGGTTCGAAATGAGGGATCTATAAACATAACCTTTATTTTCCGGGTAAGGTCCAAGTACTTGTACAGTTTTTTCTTTTTTTATTTAGGTTTGGTTTGCTTGTTGCTTAATGGCATATCAACCTTCTTGGGTTATTTAATGCCAAATTCATCCTTCTAGAAGGACAGTAATATTTAGCTCGGAGGATAAGGAAGTTTATGCTTTTCCCAAGGGTATTTGTCCGAAAGTGAACGTAATAGCGCGACTGGACTTCGAACTCGTTTACTATGATTCTGAAGTCCAGCGCTTTAACCACTACACGACCAGGACACCCTCCTTTTATTTAGGGTTCACTAGAATGGCTAAATCCATTAGATAACGATTTCTTCTCTTTTTGTTTATTAAAACTGGTCTTCTGGTCTGGATTGGGCAATCCGATTGTATTGAATCCCAGAGAATCTCATTTTCTACGATAAATTCTGGTTTCTGCATATACCAGTTCTTGCTATGGTCAAAGTTCAATTTCTAGCAAAATTCCCATTTGATCACCTTTCCACCCAATCATGCAAACTATTTTATTGCTTTGTGCTAGTTTGTCGCATTCAGTTATTATTATTATTATTATTATTTACTCCTAGAGAGTTTTTCACATCAGTTTTAGCTGATGGGCTTTCACTGGAGTTTGAGTGACAGTAAGTCTCCTCAAGTCTCCAAGACTCTTCTCAGTATTCAGGCCGTTCTCCATAATGTTGTAGTTTGGATGGTCTCCACTTGTCCGCCTACTTCCAAGTCATCGAGTCTCTTTAATAATCCTTTGGTGACTGTACCAAAAACACCAATCACGATTGGTATAATTATCACCTTCATGTTTCATAGTTTTTTCAATTCCCTAGCAAGGTCGAGGTACTCATCCTTCTTTTCACTTTTCTTCAGTTTTATTCTGTGATCTGCTGGTACAGCAAAGTCGACAATTTTGGAAGTTTTCTTTTTTTTGTTGATTATTATAAAGTCTGGTTTTCTGGCCGAGATTAGGTGATCCGTTTGTTTGTCAACGTCCCATAGAAGTTTATGTGTGTCATTCTCCCTGGATAAATACTTGGTTGTGCATATACCATTTGTTCGTATGATCAAATTTAAATTTTTTGCACATCTCCCAGTGGATCACCGTGCCTACACAGGCGTGTCTAGTCTTGTACTCCTTCTGTGCTAATTTGCTGCATTCGCTTATTATGTGATTGATCGTTTTGTCTGTATTACCACATAACCAACATTTGTTATTTTGTTGTGTCTTATGTATTCTTCCTAGAACAGAAAAGGACATCGACACGAGGTTAACTAAAGCATGGACAGCTATCAATAGGCTATCGATTATACGGAAATCAGACCTAACCGATTAAATGAAACGCAGTTTCTTCCAGGCAGCAGTCGCATCGATACTGCTATATGGATGCACTACATGGACTCTAACAAAACGGCTGGAGAAGAAGCTAGACGGCAATTACACAAGAATGCTGCGAGCAATCTTGAACAAGTCCTGGCGGCAACACCCCACAAGACACCAACTGTACGGCCACCTGCCTCCTATCACGAAAACTATTCAAGTTAGACGAACCAGACATGCAGGACACTGCTGGAGAAGCAGGGACGAACTCATAAGGGATGTACTCTTATGGACCCCCACACATGGCCGTGCAAAGGCAGGACGACCACCACGAACATACATTCAGCAACTATGTGAGGATACGGGATGTTGTCCAGAAGACCTGCCTGAGGCGATGAACGATAGGAAAAAGTGGCGAGAGAGGGTCAGGGATATCCGTGCTACCTGCACGACATGATGATGATGATGTATTCTTGCTTTGATATGATTGGTTCTTATGGCGTTGTTTTGTGCTGCTATTAGGAGAGATTCTGTTTCTCTCTTAAGGTGTCCTTTTTTTAGCCACGTCCAGGTTTTTTTTTGCCTGAGATATTGCTTATCAGTCGTTTAAAACGTCCATAGGGTTGTTTTTCTTTCCATTTTTCTTATTGTTGTTCTGTTGGTCTTCGTGTTGTCAGTATCATTTCTGGTAGTTGTAATCAGTCTTCTTTCGTGCTTTTCTATGTTGTCCTCGAGTCGTAGTATCGATGTGTTAACACTGTCTTCAGTGCTGGTAAGTCCTCTTCCCCCCTCCTTTCTTGATACATATAATCTGTCAACATCATCTCTGTGATGTAATGCCTTATGCATAGTCATTAGTTTTCTCGTTCTTTGGTCCATTTGCTCAAGTTCTTCTCTGGTCTACTTCAAAAAGCGTCCTGAATATCTAACGAAAGATACAGCCCAGGTATTTATTCCTTAGATAAGGGTTCTGCAACATAGGTTTGTCTCGAGTAGTTTTCTGGTTCTCCTGAGATATATAATTTTTTCTTTCATTTTCACTTGTTTGATGGTGTCAGTTAAATGTCGTTTACCACTTTTCATTACTAGCATGGCACATTTTTCTTTGCCAAATTCCATTCTTATGTCCTGACTTTATATTCTAACTGCGTGTATTAGAGTTTCCATTATTATTATTATTATTATTATTATTATTATTATTATTATTATTATTATTATTATTATTTCCTTTAGTTTCATTTTGGTGGAGTGCTAGTGTTGCTGTAATTGGATTTCTTAATAATTTTTCAAGAATGTATTTATATCTGAACATGACACTAGAAATTCATTTAAGTTAAACTCGGTTTAGTAAATAAAAATTTAGGTTTGTTGCTGATATTTATAAGAATCAACGTAAAATGTTTAAAAATTGCCATGAGATACTCATGAATGGGGATACATTTGTCCGTAGCCTTATCTGAACTTTTTGCTGTATAATATTTGATCCAGACAGTAAATATTCATAAATGACTTAAATGAATTGATAACGGAATAAATTGTGCAGAAGATATTTATTGTGTAAAATGAATATTTTTATCATCATTTGTCAATAAACATCTTAACTGAACTATCCTTGAGTAGAGATCAGTAAGTTTGTAATTTGATATGTCGTGTCTGGCAGAATTTCGATTTGAAATTTTCACTGTATAATGTTCAATCTTAATGATGCATATTCACCACTGAAGTAAGGAAATTGACAATGGAGGGACAATTTGGATAAATAAGTAAAGTAAGTAAAGTTGTCTCCCTTTAGTCGAGGGCGACCAGAAGGCTCCCTTTTCAATGGATTGCTCCACTTTACCCTTGATACGTACCTTATAATGCTGAGTGTTAAGCAAGGACGTATCAAGTACCATTTTAAAGTCTTTGGTATGACGTGACCTAGGATTGAACCCAGGTTTTCTAGGACATTGGCGGACATTCTACCCGCTAGACCAATGAGCCGGAATGACTAATATTATTCTAAATTGCATTAAGAATACTTATATAGTTGTTTAGGAACGACCAATGTCTTTCGCCACACTTTACTGTGGATTGTCTTGAATGAGTTTTATGATCCTTTCCATCGTTAAGTTGACAGTTCTTTTAGTTGGAGTCTGGTTTTCTTTCAATTAGGCATGCCTAACCGCTTGGTGAGGTCTGTGAAAACCATTTTTTAACTGAGGTGTAGGGAGGGCGCTACTCCTTTGCCTGGATTGCTCTACTTTACCTTTGATACGTACCTTATAATGCTGTGTGTTAAGCAAGGAGGTATCAAGTACCATTTTAAAGTCTTTGGTATGACTCGATCTGGGATTGACCCCAGGTCTCCAGGACCATTGGCAAACACTCTACCCACTAGGCTAATAAGTAACATGTGTAAAATGAAAGCTTCGGCCACCATATTTGTTTAGCTACCTGTAATATCTTCTCGCCTGATGAATGCATGGAAATGAAACTCAGAGTCATCGGAAATGTGACATGACGGCCACTTATAGGATCGGTTTCTGAACTAGTTTTGTTATTTTTTAGTATAGAACGAGCTTACGCTAAACGACTTAATCCTCTCAGGGAAGAACAACCTTACACTAATCAACTTGCTCCTCTCAGCGTAGAAAAGGCCTACTCAAAACGACTTGCTACTCTCTGAATAGAACAAGCCCTTGCTAAACGATTTGCTCTTCTCACCATAGAACAAGCCCACGCTAAACAACTTGATCTTCTCAGCATAAAACGTTTACCCCAAACGACTTAGTCCTCTCAGCATAGAACAAACCCACGCTAAATAACTTGCTCCTCTCAGCATAGAACAAGCCTACACTAATCGACTTGCTCCTCTCGGCACAGAACAGGCCTACTCCAAACGATTTGCTCTTCTCAGCATAGAACAACGCTATACTAATCGACTTGCTCCTCTTAGCATAGAACAAGCCTTCGCTAAACGATTTGCTCCTCTTAGCGTAGAACAAGCCTACTCCAATCGACTTGCTCTTCTCAGCATAGAACAAACCTACACAAAACGACTGGCTCCTCTGAGCATAGAATAAGCCTACTCCAAATAACATGCTCTTCTCAACATAGAACAAGCCCAAGCTAAACGACTTGCTTCTCTAAACATAGAACAAGGCTACACTAATCGAATTGCTCCTGTTAGCATTGCACAATCCCACGCTAAACGACTTGTTTCTTAAGACGAGCGATTTCTGTGAAATATATATATGTATATTTATATATATGTCTGCAGACGATTTTGAATTCGGTGTTTTGGTTTTCATTATTTCATATACTTGTGCTCTACTTGTTTTTCAGACTTTATGTATTCTTCTGGAGATTTATAATGGTTAAGATAATTTTGGGTTGTTGTTTTTATAGAGAAAATAAAAGTATGTACGTTTTATTGTGAATATAAAAGTATGTATTTTTTAATATATAAGCATGTTATCTGTTCGAATATATGCGTGTGTGTGAATGTGTACACCCGCACACAGGCACGTAAACCCCTGTACACACACACGTACACACATATATTTTCAGGGGTGTTATTCTCTCTCTCTCTCTCTCTCTCTCTCTCTCTCTCTCTCTCTCTCGCTGTATGTACTAGTTCACATGAACGTAGCCTGTTTATACATATATGTATTTTCAAGGGCATGTAGTAGGTTTGATGTGTGTGAGAATGCATTTGACACTAAATATAGGTACATGTTAAGCTAGTCTGTTTAATGTTGGTTTTAATCTATGAAGTTATTTCTTTTACTTGAAGTAAGGAATTGTCATCAGTCAGGTATATAGGCAAAATTTTAAAGTTTGCTTTGCTGCATTTATAAAGTTTTTTAAAATAGTTTTCTGCTTTCTGATAATTTAATGTTGCTTTTATATAAAGAGACTCTATTTTTCAGTACTTCTGTACAAATACTATATATCTCTTTGCAGTTAGAACATTTGATTATGAAGACTAATTTTTTTGAATTGCAGCTTAAATTTCATATGAATGTTCGTTTTGGTTTTATTATGGTTGAAGATTTTCCTTCTATAATTAGATTACATACTCCACGTCTTTCATTTTTGCATTTTGAGATTACATACCTTGTGTATTCTTAAAATTTAGATGAGGTAGGAGTGTGTTTTAAGTTTTTTAGTTATTGTTTGAGTTTAATGTTTTTGTTGTGTCTAGTATATTTTTATTCTATTATTGTTTTTGATTTGATCTATCTATCTATCTTATTTCCCTTAGATAAATGCATACTTAACGTTGTTATCGATAATAAAATTATTATTGTGTACTTATTTTGGGAAATTTTGAGTTTCGATGTAAGTGTTAGCTTTTACGTCGAGCCTGATTCAATCGCTGTATATTTTTCAACAGATCTAATATTGTATTGACCATCTCGACTTTACAAGTGGCTTGTCCATGGTTTGTCTAATATATGAAATTTTTCCCTTATTTGTAGTCTCTTATCAAATGTTACTTGGAGCAATGTCCATGACAGTTGAATTATATTATACATAAGTAAATTTGTAAGACATAAAATAATACAACCCTAGATGGAAATTATCGTAGCTTACTGAATAATACACAGAATTTAGGGAATAAACTTAGAAACATATAATAAATTAGAATGATTTATTATTTCTATTTAATCATTAAACAATCATAATGATAATTTCAGTCAGAGTAGGAACTACTTAATTCACCTAACCAGAAAACACGTCTAATATATTCAGTATCGTTTATTCTATTTTATTCATTTATTGGATAAGTACTCTGCCAACAACTTTTTAACAAGTTTGATTCTAATGATATACCAGAACTTTATCATTTCTAGCTGAATATAATAAAATCAAAAACGGATATTATTAGGTATTATCTATTACCAAATTATTCATTTGGTAATCAAAAGTATAGTATTTTCTTTCAATAATTATATTACGTCGTCCAGATCTTTAATTTTTGCATTTTGAAACTTCATGCAATTTGTGTTCACCAATTTTAGATGAGGTTAATGCGTGTTTTAAGTTTTTTTTTTCTTATTTTGTTCATTTATTGGATAAGCATACCGCGAACAATTTTTTAACAGTTTAATTTTCTTCTAAAAAGACAGTATTACTTTATCATTTCTAACTGAATATAATAAAATCAAAAACGTATATTATTACATATCACTTATTACCAACTTCTAGACGATCAAACACACGGCCTATAAGGCTATGTGTTTGATCGTCCTGAAATTGTTCTGAGTCCTTCGTTGACTCGGTGTAAATCTTGTCGAACCACCTGACATTCATGCTTGGTGAGTGGAAAATACTGAAGATATTTTTGACACGCCCCACCAAGAGGCTTGGTTCCTACGGTGTCCCTCATACTAAACCGACCTTGTGTCATATTACAACACCATGGGGAGTTAGTTATATATATCGTTTTGATTCCTTCGCTGTCTCCAAGTGAATCTTTTTGAAGCAACTGGAATTTGTGTCGGGTGCTTCAAAGATAAAATAGTCTCTTATCCCATGCAGTACCTGCCCATGGTCTAAAGGGAGTAAAGAATGAGTTGATTGCCCAAAACCTGAGGCGCCGCCAAAGCTATTTTTAGCTCCACACTAAATCGTACGGCTTAGATAAATACTAGTTCATAGTTCTTCAAAAGAATAGTTGCCAAGTAAGAAATCTCATTTTCGCAGTTGTTTTAATGGCAACAATGAAGAATTTGGTAATAGATGATACTTAATAATATCCGTTTTTGATTTTATCATATTTTTCTGGAAATGATAAAGTTCTGGTATGATTTTAGAAGAAAAATAACTTGTTAACCATTTGTTAGCTGTGTGTTATTCAATAAATGAATAAAATAAAATGAATGATACTGAATATATTATATATGTTTTCCGGTTAAGTGAATTAAGCAGTTTCTACTCTGATTGAACTTTTTATGATTGTTTAATGATTAAATACAAATAACAAATCATTCTAATTTATTATATGTTTCAAAGTTTATTCCCTACATTCTGCGTATTATTCAGTAAGCTGCTATAATTTTCATCTTGGGTATAATTCTCTTGTGTCTTACTAATTTAGTTATGTAAAATATAATCCAACTGTCATGGACATTGCTCCAAGTCACGTTTGATAAGAGACCACAAATAAAGCAGAAATTTCCCTTCCGCTTTTACTTTATGAAGTTCTATCGACTGGCAATTCTAAGTTGCTTTCCTGTCCTTTCAGCGGGGATTAGAATACGCTGCATAGGGGTAAGTCACCACACCAAAAAGGTACCCTGCGTTTGACACAAAACTGCATCTGATGGTAAGGGTCCAGTTCTGGAGATCTGGGGAGTGTATTCTTTCTTTGTTTAATTGCACTTCAACCTTCTTAGGTTATTTAATGCCAAAACAATCATTTTAGGGAAGGTAGTAGACCTATTTAACTTAAAGCTGGGGGAGGAGTTAGGGATTTCATACCTTTCCTAGGATATTAGTCCGAAAGTTAATGAAGTAGCGCGTCTGGAGTTTGAACTCGTTTACTACGATATTGCAATTAAGCACGTTAGTTACAACAGCACGGGGACTCCCCTCTGGAATGTGTTAAGAACTCCTACATTACCATTACTCCCAGGTCCACTTACCCGAAGTAGTAACACCTTTTAGGATCCCATCTATGAATTATTCCAGTTATGACTTATTCGTATTTGATTGGATTACTTGTTAAAATCATTGTCGGCATTGTAGGAATTCAGTTGTGTTGTTCAGAGAATCCAGTGTTGGTAATCCTAAACTGTAGATTTTCTCTGGTGTTTAAATCCAAAAGATACGTCTTCCTGGCAGAAAGTTCAATTGGTATCTGAGGACAGTTGCAAACGATCTTAAATGCTTTCAGTCCTCGTCTCTGATTGGTCAATTTTTACCGGATGTGCTTGCTGTTGTCGGGAAAATTCATAAATCGAAATAATCATTCTGCGTACATCTTATACCAGAGAGAATCCAAGAATGCTTGATACCTCATAGTTGAAATATTTGTATTAAGAATACTTTTAACTATAATTGTTTATCAAGGACAATCATTATTAGTTAATTGAAGCCATAATAACCATTTGTAAGTAAATAGTTATTATTAAATAGAAACAATTAATTCAAACCATATAACTGTGTGCAAATTATTTTTATTAGGTAGTATGTAAGAAGAAATGAATAGAATCTGACAGAATGTACGTAGAAAAGGTAAAGTGGGAGAAAAATATGTTTGATGGTTTGTTTATTAGCCAACACGTTTCGACTTCAATCTTTTTTTAATGAATGCAAAATTTTTTTATCAAAATTATTTTAGTATGAGAAATAATTATGATAGATATATTTTGATTCAAATGGGGGTCTTCATCAGGGCTTGTAGATCTTGTTATGTGAAAAAAAAGGAGTAATACTGGTTAATATGTTCAAATTGCGTCGTCATGCGGTGGAATTTTTTTGAAACGTAAATGGCGTTTTGTGGTTTGAAAAACAGATTTGTGACGTTTTGTTGCTTTAAATGTTTTGAGAAAGGGGAGCTAATCTTTAGTGTGAATCTTGAATTCTTTTAGTATCATTTTTCCTGTAGATGGTGATATTTTGAAAAAACCTTATTGTTGTGGTAGTGAGTTGTGATATGCTAAGGAACAAGGTTCAGTTATTCTTCGCTTATTTTTTTTGTCATGAATAAAAGCAAATATGGAAGAATTTTGAAAATCGAAAGTGTGGTTAGTTAAATTATTATGAGAAACTAAAGAGTTTGTTGTGTTACCAATTTTAAAGTTATTTTTATGTTTATAGATTCTTTTGTTCAAATTTCTGTTTGTTTCTCCTATGTAAAATTTATTGCAATTTAGGCAGAGGATTTTGTAAACACCTGCGTCGGATAGGGAATCTGTGTTTTTGGAGTTGTTCTTTACTATTTGTTTTAGTGTTTTTGTTGTGCAGGTAGTGGTAATGAGGTTGGTAGTGGAATTTTGGGGTAATAATCTTTTAAAATGTATCTTTTTATAGGGTTAGTATTTGAGCTAGGTCTATTTTTATTCATACTGCGGGATGTATGAGTGTGGGTACTTATGGCTTTTGATTTGGAACGGTGAATGAACGATTCGGGATATTGTAGTTAGGAAATAGAGTTTTTGGTGTGTTCAAATTCTTCGTTTAGAAATTTGTGGTAAGTCGATTCTAAGGGCTTTCAGCAAAAATGACACTTTTTGTTTTATCGCTGTGGTTCGAATAAAAATGTATGTAGTCATTCTAGTTGTTTATCTTGTGGTAAACTTTGAATTATAATTTGTTGTTGCTGTTTATAAGATAGGAATATTTTCTATCATATAACTGTAAGCAAAAACTCTTATGAAACAACTATACAAAAATGTAATTAAAAATGTACAAAGAACGCAATTCTTTAACCCCTAGGAATAGAATAACCCTAGACGAGTTGATATCCCATTAAAATCAATCAATCAATCAACAGTTCTTGAAAGAGTATTTTGATTTGAAAGCTTTGACTAGTTTACAAAATTAATTTCTTCTCATACTTTTGTAATGTGAAAGCTAAATGATCTCCGCTATCAAAATCACTTTTGATATAATCGATTTTCATAAATACATATTTACTTTTGATATCCTTCATCCGGCACTATGTGCTGATTAAAGAGACTTTGCACAAAAAAGACCAAAGTGACAGTTCACTGTAAAATTGGTGACATTCACAGCGATATAGAATATAAACACGCCTTATCAAATGGATTATATTTGTTATAGTTATAAAATAAGTTTACTTAAGTTTTATCACAAGGCCAGATGTATGGAGCACTCAGTGAGAACTGAACTTACCACTGGCCTATCTCGGTAACCATTACATTACGAAAAAGAAAAAATGAAATGTTGTTCGAGACCACAAATTTAGAATAACTAGTAGGTAGTCATTAACCAAACTTAGTTTTA
This sequence comes from Sepioteuthis lessoniana, assembly GCA_963585895.1. Classification (NCBI taxonomy): domain Eukaryota; kingdom Metazoa; phylum Mollusca; class Cephalopoda; order Myopsida; family Loliginidae; genus Sepioteuthis; species Sepioteuthis lessoniana. The sequence goes on along the minus strand of CAUZXS010002987.1, from coordinate 102,892 downwards.
GAAAAAAAGGCATAAGTGAGAAGCGAACTCATTCGAATTAATCTGCTAGCCTATCTTTTTAATCATAACATCACTTGATTGGTCCTAAAAAAAACCCAGCTAACTGCAGCAGATATTTGATTCAACTCCGCAATTTTTCGGTCCTTCGTGAAGCTCGAAGTCACTTATCACTTGTAATCATTTACTAAGATTAGTTTAGTTTTGTACAAGGCTAGAAGTTTGAAGCACTCAGTGAAAACCGAACTCCCTTGTTATGATAGACTCACCTAGCTTGTTAACCATTACACTACGCAAAGGCAGCCTAAAAAACACAAAAAATAAATCAAAATTGACGCAAAGCCTCAAATTTTAGTGATCCAGTTAGGCTCGAAGTTACAACTGTATTGTAGTCATTTACTAAGCTTCGGTTAGTTAGGCTGGAAGTATAGAGCAATCTGTGAAAATCGAACTCACTTGTCACAATCGACTAGACTCACTTGTTAACCATTACACCACCCGAGCACTCTAAAAATTTAAGCATAAATTAAAATAGGCTCGCAAGTATTGAGTACATTGAGTACATTTCATTGGAGTCATTTAATAAGATTAGTTTAATTTGGCACAATACAGAAGTATGGGGCTCTCGGTGGGAATTAAACTCACTAGTAATAATCTGCATACCCATCTTTCTAATCGTTTCAAAGTGTCCTAAGAAATTAAGCTTAGATAAAAATGGCATATGTCTGTCAGTAGAGAGCATCTAATGAGAATCGAACTTGTTCGTAAGGAGTTTGAGAAACTAGCTCGCGAACTATAACGCCATAAATTTGAAAATGGTTCGGACAACTTTAACGATTTTTCACAAGGCAATTTGCTTATTTTTATCAATTGGACGCTTCTGATAATTTTGTAGGAATAGAATTTTCTCTTAATGTTTATGTATCATTCTTTATCCAGATATTAAATATTGGCATCATTTTGTTTTTGACAGCACAGATAAACTAATAGCTTTATAATAAACATTTATTATAGTTAGAAATGTCTACTAAGCTGATATTAATATTTCAAGGGCCATATGGGCGAAGAAAACATTCAACATAATCTTCTTCCCACGTTTTAAGAGGAAACAGTTTTGAGAATCAATATCCAAAGTTCTCATTTCTAACAAGGTTTGGAGATGGACTCACTTGAAACATGCGACTACCCCAGGCAATAGACAGGCTTAAAATTATGTAATTATATTTATTCATATATATATATATATATATATATATATATATATATATGTGTGTGTGTGTGTGTGTGTGTGTGTATCCCCGTATTTCTATATATATATATAGGTATATATTTATATGTATATTGTACGTGAAATATACTAAGCTCTCGAACATCCTATGAATACATAATGATTGATTGATTTTGATGGTATGTCAGTCCGTCTTGGGTTATTTCATACCAAGAGGTTAGGGAATCCTGTTGTTGTACGTTTAAATTTACGTAATTGTATGGTTGTCTCATAAGGTTTGGTTTTGTTGGGTTTTATGGTATATCAACCATTGTACATTATTTAATGTCAAATCCACTTTATACATATATATGATTTGTAAACGCATAGTTTGTAGATAACATTTTTAAATAAGCCAAAGCTCATTTGTTTGCACACAGTTAAAGGGTTATACATATGATTTATTTGTCAATAGTTCGTAGGTAAACTTATTTTAAAATGAGTCAGAGATAATTTGTTAGCACACAAGTATTACTGTTGTTTGCACACAGTTAGAAAATTCCAAATATCCTAACATGAATAGATCTTTTTGATATTAATCATTTGTTTGCACTCACTTACATGATTTCAAATATTGTTTTCTAGTAGAGATAGTTTTATTTGCACACAGTTAAATCGTTTCAAACATCTTTTCGTAACACTAACAATTCAGTTTAGGCACACAGGTAAAGAGTTTTAAGTATTGATAATCAATACTAATCTTTCTATTCAACATTACCCATCCGTTGACACACAGTAAAATTATATAATACTATATATTACAAACAATTCAATTAAACACGAGTCGTTTGTTTATACACAGTTAAATGGTCAAACAGTTCTATTATTTGTTTTCACACAGTTTAAATATCAAATAGTTCTATCCAGAGAAAGGTCCTTATTAGGTGCTACCATTTTGGGTCAAAGTGGACCAGGCAATGAAGTAATGGCAAAGAAGGAATCTGCCATCAGATTGCTTAATGTCATATCTCGTTGGTGGAAGTTCTTACCCTTATGCAGGGATATAGTTGGTGTATTCTACAGCACCACGCGACTGGATTGTGTTTCGTAAGAGGCTTTATGTACAGTTATGTGTTATCAAAAAGACGTTCGTAGAATTATGGTTGCCGTCGTAGGAAATTAACACGGCGACCCGAGTTCAAATCCTGGACGATACTGTTTGCATTTCACAAAACGCTAATACTCTTGGAAAAGGTATGAATCCAACTATTCTCCCTTCACCTATGGGTAAATAGTAGGGTAGACTAGGTTTTTTTAACCTTTGTATGGAAACCAGTTTGGAAGGAAAACTCTGAAATCAAAGCTTTTAAAACTCTGCTTAAAAATGACCTTGTGTCACATCTTGCTCGTGCCGAGGGCTTGAATATATATATATATATATATATATATATATATATATATATATATATATATATATATATATAAATGTGTGTGTGTATGTGTGTTATCAAAGAATTATTTCTGTTCAATATTGTTTGCACATAGTAATAAGGTTTCAAGTAACTAATAATAATAATCCTTAGTAAACAATTATAGCTTCAAGTAACTATTAAATATACAAATAATTGGCAGACCGTTATATGCTTTCAAATAACTAATAATAATAATCCTTTGTAAACAATTTTGGGCTTCAAGTAACTATCCTTAATGCAAATAATTTTCAGTTATATGACATCAAGTATTCCTATCTAATATTAATAATTTGCGTCCAGTTCTATGGTTTCAAGTATTCCAATCTTATACTCATGGTCTCAAGTAATTATATCTATTCAATAATAGTTATTTGTTTGCACACATTTGTACAGTGTTAAGTAATTGATAACGATCCTTAGTAAACTATTACAGCTTCAAGTAACTTTTTTAATCCGAATAATTTACAGTTATATGATGTCAATCGAAAATAAATAATTTGCACACAGTTGTATGGCTACAAGCAACTAATACTGATAATTTTTGTAAATGATTGAACATGTCTGTTTTACCGATAGATGAGATTCAAACTTGTATCTGAATAAATCGCAAAGTAATAGCTATGAAGGGTTGACTCCACACTTCCCTGTTCTCAAGAACTGGAACCTCACCATAAGATTTAGCTTTGTGTCACACTTAGGAGTCCATTTTTTAGACCGGCATTAAATGACCTCTTGTGGTTGATATGCTGTAAAACAAAACAAAAACAAAAACAAAACTTTTTTTAGAGCGGTCTTACACGCTGCAGGAGGGATACAGTCAGCATATTCAAAACCTTATCGACTGGGCTCTGCAAATTTTATCTTTTATTTTTTTTTAAATAATGCAAAATCTTTCTCTGAGAAAGAAAAATGACATTTAAAAATAAGTAGGGGTCTCATTTAAACCAACAGAAAATTTGGTGTTCCCAGTTCTAGGCATCTCTGAGCTATGGGCTGGCAGGTAAATAGATGACTGGCCAAAAAAGAAATTCGGTAAGATATGACAGAGAATCGGAGATACACTGAACTGTGAATTTAATCTTGGTTATAAAATAGTGCAAAATCATCACTTGAAAGAGAGAGAGAGAGAGAGAGAGAGAGAGAGAGAGAGAGAGAGAGAGAGAGAGAGTAACAAATTTGAAGGAAAAGCAAAAACAGTATCTCTTTCTTTCGAACTAGATATTATCAAACAGAAATTAGATACACCTATGAGTCATGAGTTGCCAAGTATTCGTTATTTTATTCGTTAGAAAAATGCATTGAAAACTCAATTGTTCCCTTGTCACACCCAACACGTTTTTAGTAAACAAAACAAAACAAATCAACAATAAAGCAATTAACCTTATTTCTGGACCACATTCTTATAAGCTCAACCATTTAAAAAATGTGTTCAAAAATAAAATAGACCTGACTGGTTAGGAGCGGTATCTACTAATAACTATGCAAACAAATAGGATTTGACCCAACAGATGAAAGGTACAAACACGTCGTAGATTATAGAAAAAAATCAGTGTGATTTTAAATTCAAACGACCTAGATACTTTCCCAGTCTGCTGGGGCTGTAGAATACACCGATTGCTTCTCTAAAAGTTCAAATTCTGGACGATGTTGTTTGTGTTTCCCTTAACGCTAATAACCTTTTGAAAGGCATGAATTCATTTGTTCTCCACTCTCTAGCTATGGCTTGATAACAGGACAGACTGGGTTCTTCAGCCTTGGTTAAGAGAAGGAAAACTCTGAATTTACTCTGAATTTACTCTGTTTAATAAATTAACGTCAGTTTTTTTTTAGGGTTGGGTAAATACATGCATAAATAAAAGAAAAGATTTGTCAGATGGCGGATAGTTAGAACATAGCACGGAGAAAAATTAAAGCAGAATTGAAAACTATCAAGAAATTATTAGTGTACTGAATAAATTGTGAAACTGGAACACTTGGAATAATGACAAAGAGTCACTCAACGCTCACCCCCGCAAACCTCCAATCTAACAAAAACAGAATAATTTGAAATTTGAGAAAAGATTGGAATTTATTTAAAAGACAATACTACAATTAACAACTGAAGTGAGTTGTGAAATATAGAGGAAACTTACTGTCACTTAGTCTTGATTAGGCGCCCCCAGATATTACTGGTAAAAAACCCTAATATATATAAAGTAAAGTTGGCGACTGTAATCGAGGGCGACCCAAAGGCCCCTTTTTCAATAGATACTACACCAAGGTGTAGGCGAGGGTGCTACTCCTTTCCCAGGATTTCTTGACTTTACCATTGATCTGTACCTTATTATGCTGAGTGCTAAGCAAGGCGGCATCAAATACCATTTTTTGAGTCTTTGGTATGACTCGCTCTCCCGGGCTATTGGTGAAGACTGTACCCACTTGGCCAATAAGCCGTTATATATATATAATGCGGACTTGGAAGTATAGAGACAGAACATTTTCTTTAATCTTAAAATTCAAAATTTAAATGGAGACTTGTCCACAGCTGATCGACTTAATAAAATAATAATGTCTAAACAGGTCAGTTCGAATTCTCGATACTTTTTGATTACCCGTTTTAATAATTTTGATAAGCAGATTTTTTGGCGAAACACAGGATTGCGCAAGTGCAGCATCTTCCATAGTCACCGCGTCTAGCTCCGGATGACTTCTTGTTAATTACAACCTACCAAAAAGAGAAGGACGTGAAGTGATATACTCGAGTCGATGAAGGAAAGATCTATCGTGTGCTAAGTCGAGGTCAATCCTTCATGGAGGGTTGTTTCGCAAGCTCCGAAATTTAAGTCGTTCTTTGTCGCTCTACCGGTTAGTTACTGACTGAAAGGTCCTTTTTAAAAAATCTCTGACTCACGCATTTGACCGTTTCTCACATCTACCGAGAGGATTCCCGTAATTTACCTTTTGTAGTTAGTCACACAGCTGGACACCAGGTTCACTGGTGGTGGGAGGCATTATGAAAAAAAAAAAAAAAAAAAAATTTGCATAGTCTCTGCAACTGGAATAAACGAGTCAAGATACCCTCTAACTTTTAACCACGAAGAAGTGTTTATCCGAGGTTTGGTCTCTACGACTTGGCCATTTTTTTCACGGCATGTCTCATTGAAGACAAAAATACGATTAAGGAACAGGTACTACACCAGAATCTACACTCTCATATTGTATTTAATGTCATACTTTCGGTTGTAGCGTGCGATGTGTCGTCTTCTTAAGGTTGAGTCTCATGCATGTGCAAGGTAAAAAAAAAAGCCCTGGTCTTTGTGACCATGATCATACGGGCGTCAGACTACTCAGGGCATCTCCATTTAGTGCAACAGCAAAGATATTGTTGCCACTAAGTTGGAATCCTCGGGAGCAGGTACGCCTTTTTTTACCAAAAAAAAAAAAAAAATTCACCCTGTACTGTCTGAAGTCTAGAAGAGCTGAGCGAAAAGAACAAATACTACGTTCTTATCTCAGTTTGAAGGCTGGATAACGAAACGCGATACTTTTTTTTAAACTGCACTCATTTCGAGTGTGAAACTCAACTCTGGTTCTATTTAACAAGAGGCCCCATATACGTGCTGGTAGACAGACAAAGCGAAAAACAGTCCGTGTTCCAGAGATTATTATCAATTTGGGGTCCGAGTCCCCCTACCCAATTAGTTATGAAGTGCAAGTTGTAGGTTTAGAATCTCCGAAATAAAGCCCATGCCTATTTTAGTTACATTTTACCCGAAGACAAGGACATTTCTGAAAAAGAACAGATACAACACCTAAATCCCAATCCAAAGTCTGTGGAATGAGGCTCTGATCTTTGGTAGGATTCAGTTAATCCAGTCCTTAGCAGAAAAAGTCCCCAATTCATAAATGATACTGTCATTTTTGATGGGTAAAATGCTTTGAAATTTTTAATAAAAGTGAAAACGATTTTTTTTCAGTCTTGTATAAATACCATTTGATAGCTTGTCGCTTGATGTTGCCCATAAAAGGTAAACTAGATCTCCCGCCACGGGCGGTGAAGAAAAAGAGATAGGAACAAGAGGTAGAAAAGCACTTGCTTCATTCCCATGTTGCTAATTACTGCAGTTTTTCTTTTTTTTTTTTTTTTTTGCGTCTGAAAAGTTGCCTTTTTTTTAGCTGCAATTACTTCTCCTTTTTCTGTTTCGTCAAAATATAAATATATATATGTTTCTGCGCCAAAAACTTTGATAGCTGCTATCGTCTAGAGCTGTATTCTGTGTCAGTCACTCGCACTCTGTCTGTCTGTGTGTCTGTCAATTCCTTCTCTTTCTGCACCACGTGCATACGCACGAACACACGCACGCACGCACGCGTCTTTTCGCTTATTTACACCCCCCACCGTAAAAGCATACACACATATGTACGTATGTACACTGTCATGTGCACCCATATATACACATGAACAGCTGCACATGCTTGCAAATATATGCTACTACATAATCATGTACACACTCACACACGCATTATATATATATATATATATATATATATATATATATATATATATATATATCCGAGGAAATATAGTCTAAGAATTTGACTAGAAGGGAATTATCCAAGGGAATATGCAATCTATATTTTATAATAGAGAATTTCCGACGGAGTGTTCGATGCAAACGGCTGTCAAATATATAAATATTTTCAGTATAAATATATATTGAAACACGTGCAGAGCATAACAATTTTTACAATTCAGACGAAAAAGAATTCTTTTCAATTTTGTAATGGATTTACAAAATAGAAAAGAATTATTTTTCGTCTGAATTGTATATATATATATATATATATATGTATGTGTGTGTGTGTGTGTGTGTGTGTAGGTTGCTCAATGTAGTGTAATGCTTACTGAGCTGAACTATCTGACCTATATTATTGAATTCGCTTCCCACTGGATGCTGCAGGCTTTTGGTTAAAGTCTAAGCTTTACTTATTAAAATAACTTAAAGGGAAGTCACGTTGAAAGCAACGTTTCCCACGAGATCACTGCAGTTAAGCTGGGATGAAAGTACCCAGCAATCAGTTGAATGACAACCTAGTAACAACACTTACTATACATCACCAGTGGCTTGTGTTTCTAAGCAAAGCATAGTAAGTATATATAAGAAAATACTTGAGGAATCATATGTAATTACAAGGAGATGGAAATGAGAGGAAAAAAATTAAGTGGGAAATATTTTATTGTGGATGACTCTAAAGCTCTTTCGTCCGGTGATCTTACGAGTGATACAACCGGAGGACGTTTAAAAGTCAAGATGTTAACAAAAATTGAGTATATATATATATATATATATATACTTTCAAGAAAAAAACAAAATTCAGTCACTTTAGGATTATAAATTTATTTTCATCCTGCTAAGAGCATTGATATGAATTAACAACTCCCTAAAAATTTAACAGAACTTTTTCAGGTCCAACAGTCTGTGGATGACAATATATATATCTATATATATATATATATATATATATATATGAACGCTGACGAAGCGCATAGAGAAAAAGTTAGACGGGAATTGCACGAGAATGGTACGAGCTATATTGAACAAATCTGGAAGCAATATTTCATAAAACAGAAGCTGTATGGCTGCCTACCTCCCATCTCTAAAACCATCCAAATAAGTCGAACAATAATAATGTTGATTCTAGGATTTGTTCAGTATAGCTCGCAGCATTCTTGTTCAGATCCCGTCTAGCTTTTTCTCTATAAGTTTTGTCAGTCACCATGTCAGTCACCATGTGGTGCATCCATATAGTAGAATTGACACGACTGCTGCTTAGAAAAAAGTTTTCTCGTGCCTGTGCTTGCTAATAAGTTTGGATTTTTATGAATGAGGCACAAAGTATTGATGTTTAACTACTCCAAACACAATCCACAATTTCTAGAAGCTGCTTCCGCCTTTTCATAATTTCCCATTGAGCATTGAGTGATTTAAAAATATGTCTTTACACACACACACACACACACACACACACATGCTCTCTCTCTCTCTCTTTCTCTCTCTCTCTCTCACACACACACACACACACACACACACACACATATATATATATGTATGTATTTAGTGTTGTTCTGTTGGCGTAGCATCTCTCGGAAATGTTTTACGGTTGAAAAATCTGTTTCCAAGATCTTCCCATTAAGCAATTGGTGATTTCAAAATATGTCTTTCCAATCAGAAGCACTCTCTGTCTCTGTCTCTCAGTCTCACACACACACACACACACGTGTATATGTGTATATTTAAATAGTGCTGTACTGTTGGCATAGCATCTCTCGGAAAAGTTTTATGATCGCAAATCTCTGTTTCCAGGATCTTTCTGTGGCAACTAAATATACCATATTCGGCTCGTCGACGGTTTTATTAGTTATTTATAAACAACATTATCGAATATTTGCCGTCAACAGGGCATTCACATTTACGGCTACAGTTACATAAGTAAAAGGAGCCTGTAATTTTATGTTTAGCATCTTGTTATCCCTTTTCAAATCATATGCAGCTTATTGTCGGCACAGCTGTAACCTAATTTTTTGGTTTCGGTTTCTTTGTTTAATGGCATATCAACCTTTACGGGCCATTTAATGGCAAAATCATCCTTGTAGAACAACAATGGTACCATTCAACCTATAGGTTAAGGTATAAAAGTGTTCAACCTTTTCTCAAAGGTATTAGTCAAAAAGTGAACGTAATAGCGCGACTGGGTGTTCGAATCTGCTTACTACGATGTCGCTGTCCAGTACGTTAGCCACTTCTCTAATTTTATAAGACTCTTATTAAATATTTTAGCCGATATATAGAAATTCGGGAAATGTTTGTTTATTAAACTGATAAACATGATTCCCGCCTTGGTTTTTACGGCTTTACTGAAGGGTGAGTTAAACCAGATGATATTTTTTTTCTTTTTGTTATTGACATTATTGTTTCTTCAGTTGCTACAAACGTCGTTTTCACTTTTGTTTATGAAGGATAAAATGAATGGTTACCCGATATTTTTAGTGGCTTCTCATATTCATTTTTTGCCCTCTTGAAAATACCTCAATTGCCAATGTTTGCGAAAATGATTTGAGTATTTATTTGAATACAGTAGGTGGATAGTTAGATGTGTTTGTATAGCATATGGTACTGTAGTGTTTTTTTTATGATGATACTGCTTTTTTTTAGGTTGGTTGGTTGGGTTTTATGGCATATCAACCTTTGTAGGTTATTTAACGCCAAATCCATTTTTATGCAAATAGCTCTATTTAAAAAAATTCAGTTTAGAATGAGTACAGTTTAATTGTCAAAAACATTTCTATTTAAAGCTATTCAGTTTAGTCAAACAGTTCTAATTCAAAGAATTCAGTTTAGCATAAGTATGCAGTTAGTTCTATTTAACCCATAGATAGGAACCTATCAGGTACTACCACTCCGGGCCAGAGTGGGTCTGGGAGCAATGGCAATGAAGGGGTACTTGACATTCCCTATAGCTCCAGCATCACTGGAATCTCACTATCAGATTGTTTAGTGTCATATCTAGGACACTAATTGATTGGGGGGGGGTTACCCCTCAGCAGAGAAGCAGTCGGTGTATTCTACAGCCCTAGCCGACTGGGCAAACTGTTTTTTAGAAGGTCAAGGGTGACATCCAGATAATTTCAACTTTAGGGTTAGTTTTGACCACAAGAGTAAATCTGGATTCCCCGAAGAATTATATTTTTTTCCTTTATGATGACGATTGTTCAACCATTTTTCCTTCTAAGTTGTTGAAATCCTTCATCATTATCAAGGCTTGTATCGTTTTTATCTACAATTTCACTCAATCCGAAAAGCGATATATATATATATATATAGATCAGTTTTGTTCAATCAGAACTCATCAGTGTGGCTAGACAGTATCTTCCCGCAGCTGGGATCGAAACCCGGTTGACTCAAACGCCAAGCCAAAGCTTCTAACCATTCAGCCAAGAGGAGACATTAGCTGCGAAGTAAATTTTAAACGGTTATGAATTATAATTACTATTGTTTACATACATCCGTTCAATCGTTGCCGAGACCTCAATTCATCTACGAAGAGGCTTGCAATAGACGCTTATATATATATATATATATATATATATATATATATATATATATATATATATATATAACAACAAAAAACTGATATTGTATATGGCTGTTAAAAGGATTTAAAAATTTTTTAAAGATAATATTTCTGTTGTATGTATTTACCCAACCTCTCTGCTACAGAGAGGAGGGGACACAAGGTCAATTTTTTCCGCGAAGAAAATCTAGTTTTAATTTAGAATTTCCTTTTCCTGGACTGGTTGTATAACCAAGGCTAAAGAACCCAGTGTTCCATACTGTTTATCCATAACTGGCGTTAGAAGGGATGGGTTCGTGCTTTTCTCAAGAGCATTAACCCGAAATGAAGCGCAAAGTGCTAAGGCCGCCGATTTCATTTCCTTCGAAGTTAAACGCTACGCTAAGCGCGCACCCACCAACCCTATAGTTTCTTATGTCACGGTAAAAATGAAATGTACACCTCAGAGATAAAACAATATGTGTATTTACCAACCCCTCAGCACAAGCGGGATGCAACACTCAGTCAATACTTAAGCGGAGTTTAACAGGTTTGAATTAAGCGTTTTCCTTCTCCTAGACTGGTTGCCATATCAAGGCTAAAGATCCCAGTCTGTCCAACTATTTTACCCATAGCCTTTTGGAGAACTGTTGGATTCATACTTTTCCCAGAGTATTAGCGCCATATAAAAAGCAAACAGTCTCGTCCAGCATTTGAACTCGTATCGCCAAGTCCATTTCCTACGACAATATCCATTACACCACGAGCGCCTCCACGTAAAACTAAACCAATGTATGTTAAAAATAAATTAAATATAATATTAATAAGCAACCAAAAAACCTTCTTCTTCTTCTTCTTCTTCTTCTTCTTCTTCTTCTATTTTTAAGCAATACTTATTTTGCAATCTTTGTAAAAAAAAAAAAAAAACCAATCCCAAACCCCCCAAAACAAACAAAAAAATACCCCCACGAAAAAACAAAACAAGAATAAAAGCAAAAAACAAAACAAATAAAACCAAAGCTTCCACTGAACGGCCATAAGCGGTAATTGATTTTATAAAAGATAAAATCCACATAAAAAAAAAATGAGTTATATTTTTACATTATCTTATGACGTTAATGCTTTTTTTCTTTTCTTTTTTTTTTTTTGCAAAAGTTCAATGGAATTTTGTAAAGAAATATTTTAAAATCTAAGTAAATGGGATTTTAAAGATTTATCGATTTTGCTAATAATCAATTGTTTAGATACATTTCAGGTTGAATTAATATCAATTAGTCCATTTAGAAATGCTTAATTAATTGTGAATAATTATTTTTATGAGAAAATTTGTTAATTTTTTCTTTTGATGTATGGACATTTCTTAATATTTATGATTGGCCATCAGAAATGTTTATGATTGGCCACCAGAAATGTTTATGATCGGCCATCAGAAATGTTTATGATTGGCCATCAGAAATGTTTATGATTGGCCACCAGAAATGTTTATGATCGGCCATCAGAAATGTTTATGATTGGCTATCAGTAATGATTAGTCACGACTTGCAGCATCACAGATTGCCACTGATTATTGTTTAATATTCGAAATCATTTCTCGATGAGAGACATACTTCCTCGAGATGACCAATCTTTGACATTAAAACCTTCTACGGAATGTAAAAAAACGTGCGTACTAAATTTGACTGTTAACAATGAGGAGATAAGTGTTCTAAGTTTGTCATAAAAGTTTTTAAAGTTTCGACGATCAGTCATAACAGTTTCCGTAGTCAGTCATATACTCTTTCAGCGATAAGTTCTGATGGCTTGTCATTAATATTTCTATTGGCGAGTCAAACATTTCTGATAGCCAGTCGTAAACATTTCTAATGGTCAATCATAAAAATTCTTGATGGCCAGTCATAAACATTTCTAATAGCCGGTCATAAATATTTTCAGTGGTCAGAGATGATGTCTCCAGATAGTCAGTCATAAACGTTTCCGATTGTCAATAATAAACATTTTTAGTGATCAGTCATCATCCTTTCTGATGGTCTGTTATTATCGTTTCCAATGATCTGTCATAAGCATTTCAGACCGTTCATGAATAATCTTTACCTCAAACATAAAATTTTCTTAAGGCTTGTGATGG